>JAVIWB010001618.1:0-233436 GCA_031893035.1 Dermolepida albohirtum
CAGAAAAAAGAGAAAAGACGTGCCAAAAATTAGAATGAATTAAAAGGCGCCTCTTATCAATATAATCAATATAATTACCAGGAAGATAGATGTTTGGACAGCATAATAAATACATACTCTGCGTGGAACAGGATCAAAGTTTGAAATTATTTAAAATAGTCACCAGTTTCAGTGCACAGTAGTTCAGCCCTGAAGATGTCCCATACAAATGTGTACGAAACGTCGGCAGATATACTAGTGACGCGGTTCCAGCCCGGAAACCCAGAAGCAGATAGTTAAAATAGAATTAATATAAAATATAAGTGAGTGGAAAATTACTGAGATTATTCCGAGAAAGGGACCTATGCACGCTCATTTAATTGGCTATGTTCAATTTTGTGATGGTATGTCACTAGCAGAAGAACTACTTTTCTACAACCCAATAGATATCAGAGCAATATCACACATAATATATTTATGATTTAGCAAACGAGGCGAACATAAAGTGGACAAATGGCATTGAAATATGCACCTATAGTGCTTGTACAATGCCTGGAAGATTCTAAAGTTAGCAAGGACTTGTGAAACAAAAATATCCACGGTGTGCCTGGACACATTATAATTATGAGTTATAGAGAAGTTCTGGCTTCCAAAGAAATGAGTCCTAGTCTGAATATTGTGCTTATGTCGGTTATAACCGTAGAAAGCTATATCAAAATAAGGCCCATTAAATTAGGAATTTTTGCTGCATTTTGTAAAGGCATGTATGCAGTATATTCAACGTTACTTTTTTATAGTGAAGCTAGATACTTATCACGTGGGTAAGTTCCGCAACCTGTTTATTAATTAATAGACGAAACTATCGAAAATTCAACTCCAAATGAATATAAAGTAAAAAAGGACAAATAGTTATCACAAACATACACTTCGAGAATTTTAATAATTCTGGATAAATTTTAGTTGTGTAAAAGTATTATACAATACTACCCTTTCGCCTTCTTAGAATTTAGCGAGCGCAGGTAAAGATTATGAGTTCGTTTAGAGATTAGCGACCCCGAAATTTAATACTACGAATGAAGAATATAATATGTATTGAAAATATATTTTTCATCATAAGTGAAACTTGGGTTAATTTAATTATCATATACTATAGTTTGACGAAGTTATATTTTGTATACAGGAAATTTTGTTAATGTGTGGAAATAAGGCATCTGTAATTTTGTATTAAATCATTCAAGAAAGAAAATAAACAGACTAGAAGTTAATTTGATCACTAAGGTTGCTGTATAACCCCATTCCACATTAATTTTCGTAATTCTGTATACGTATTTCGACAACTAAGTTGTCATCATCAGCAGATAAATTTAGCAGTGTTGCACCTGGAGAACTGCGGTAATAAATACCCGTACGAAACAATAAATCTCGCACACGATCCGTACCGATGAAAGCCAAGACGCACACTGGCAAGACGCACATAATTTCGTACGGGTATTTATTACCGTAGTTCTCCAAGTGCAACACTGCTTAATTTATCTGCTGATGATGACAATTTAATTGTCGAAATACGTATACAGAATTACGAAAATTAATGTAGAAAGGGGTTATATAGCAACCTTAGTGATCAAGTTAATCAACCACAGGCTCCATCAAAATCACCTCCTAGAAGTTAATGTAATTTAGTTATCGTAAGAAGTCAATAGCGTTAGGGTGACAAGTACAAAAACTAGTATGAATTTAATAAACTGGGAGACCTTGAATTTGCAAGTAATTTCATTAATTCAACAAGTAATGTATCAATAGTATATCTAGTTACCATTAGAGCCAATTCCAGAATGTCCTTTAATCCATGTAAGACAAAGAATAATTAGTTTAAGAAAGATACACAAATATTTTTCAAACATTCGTATATATTTTTTTAAATTTTGTATATTTTAGTATATCATATTTATCGTACGTCAAGTTGTGTTATGAAATTTGTAATTAATTTTAAAAACCGGTGTAGCATATTCACTAAAATAGATTTAATAATTCTGGTGATTAATATAGTAAATTTCCTTGAACTTTCGACAAAAAAGGGACATAGGTTGCCGATGTAATTTTGTAATTTCGATGATCTAAATTTTAATTAAATATATTGTCAGTATATCCTATATTTTCAACTATACAATACGCAATAATTAAATAACAACCTTGCTGTTGTAAACTAACATTGAGGTAATTCATGAGTATATGAAAGTATTTCGAGTAAAGTCTTGTGTACTTATTTCCAATAAATAGAATAAAGCTTTGCTTTTGTAGATACTATTAATAGAAATTGCGATAGATATATTAGCATTGAATTGGATAATGAAATGGTTTTGATTCTAGTTCCAGTACAAAAGACTTAATGGAAGTGTACTCAACAAACCGGTATACCAACACAACGTTGCTTTTAATAATAATAAAAACAAATATAAAAGGCGTTAATAAATATGTAATATTATTACGCTTTCTAATGGGTGTCTCAAAATTAACGTAAGATTTGAATTTGTCGCCATTTGTGCAGTAAAGTGTTGGTAACCATAAAAAAAAACAATTCGACAGCTGACAGTTTAGGGTTAGTAAAAATGGAGCGTTACGCGATAGAACAACGTGTCTTCATTATTGAACAATATTTCAAAAATAATGAAAGCTTGGCGGCCGCAGTTCGAAAATTTCATACAAAATATGGTCGGAATAGTGTTTTAACTTCGTCAACTGTGAAGAGATTAATTGAAAAATTCAGGGAGACTGGATCCGTTGGAAACGCCAAACACACTTGTCGTTCAAAAACGAGCCGCTCAAATGTCAATATCGAAGCAGTGCGTGAGAGTGTCGATGACAATCCAGGAACCTCAAGTTCTCTACAGCGTATGCTCACTAAAGACCTGTGCCTCCATGCCTACAAAATTCAATTAACATAACACAACAACTGAAGCCTCATAATCATACACAGCGAAGAGAGTTCGTTGAATGGATTATTGAACACCAATAAATGGCTGCTGATTTTTTGAGCAAAATCATCCTAAGCGATGAAGCAAATTTTCACCTTGATGGCTTTGTTAATCGCCAAAATTGCCGCTTCTGGTGTTCTGAGAACCCACATGTGATTGTCGAAGAACAAATGCATCCACAACGTGTCACTGTTTGGTGTGGATTTTGGCTTGGAGGCATAATTGGACCATACTTTTTTGAAAATGAGGCTGGTTAAGCAGTGACTATTACTGGTGCTCGATATCGCGACATGATAACACAGTTCTTTCTGCCGAAATTGGATGATATTGATGTGACCAATATGTGGATTCAACAAGCCGGTGCCACGTGCCATACAGTCCGTGAAACAATTCAATTATTGCATGAGACATTTTCAGGTTGTGCACTCTCTCGTTTCGGTGATCAGAATTGCCCACCTAGATCGTGTGATTGAACACCATTAGATTTCTTCTTATGGAGTTATTTAAAATCGCAGGTCTATGTCAATAAGTCCATAACCACCCGTGCATTAAAGGAGGAGATTCAACGCTGCATCAACGAAATTCAGCCACATTTATGCATAATGGTCATGGAAAATTTCGACAAACGAGTGCGTATGTGCATGCAAAGTCGCGGAGGCCATTTGGCCGATGTGTTATTATATAAATAACCCTATTCTACGTACTTTATGATTCAATAAAAAAGTGACAATCAAAAGACTAAAAACTGTGTTTTCTATTTAATTCAAATCTTGCGTTAATTTTGGGACACCTTTTATATTCTCAAGAATTTTATTATAATGTTTTCATTTTTAATGAATAACAATTTAACTTAAACAGTTTTTGAATCATCATGAATATTTCTAATAAGAAATTACTTTGTGTTTGGCCTGTGGTTATTATTATATTATCTCTGTTCCAAGAACGTTTTTCATACCGTTAAATAATAATATTGTTTCTTAATTTGTCTTTATATCGTGATCCTATACAGTTACATGTATACAGATTGATTCACGCAATAAAAAATTTAAAGCAGATTCGAAACAAACCGTTATTAGGTTCCTTTCTGTTTACTGTAACTCTCTCTCTTCATTTAGTTCAGAGCTGGTAAACACAAAATCCAAGTATTTTTGAAAATAATTCCTTGAGGCTTCACTGTATATAACACGGAGACGGAAGAGTGTCATTGATTCTGTATTGTCGAATATCAATGAATTTACCCTTTCGTGGTAATGTAATTAAGGCAGTGACGTAGTGTGGCCTTATCGTCGAAACATATTAAAATAGAAAGTAATATTACAATTACAGCATACTTTCAATAGAAAATTATTTTATTATGAAGGGTTGAGAGGATTTTGATTGAAAATTGAGTAACACATATTAAAAGGTTGAGAAAGACTGTACTAATAAGATGTTGACGTTTTCCATTTAGTCATCTTAACGTCCATACCATCTTGTTTAATATTTCTGCTCTTACTGTTCCTGATAAACAACTGATACCTAACCAATATATTGGAAGGACATATAAAGGGTTTTCCAATATTGACTTGACAACTTTTAATTCAATTTGTGAACGCACCAAGAGTAAGTTTGATGAGCGTGTTATCTCAAGAAATGGACCAGTCGATTGGCCGCCTCGTTCGTGCGATTTAACGCCTCTAGACTTTTTTCTTTGGGGCTACGTCAATATCAACAAGCCGACAACGTTGGAAGAGCTCCAAGCCAACATTGAACGCGAAATAGCAGCCGTTTCGACCGAATTGTGTGGCCCAGTCATCGAAAATTGGGTCCAATCTGACAACCTTGTGCAAATGTAATTGATAGCGTGCAAAGATTTTTATCGTGGCCACCTATGCCCTATAATTTGGTTTTACTATTGGTATTGTAGCATACCGCATTTAATGCGTTTCTATTGAAACTTTTGTAATAAAACCACAAGATATTTTCACATGGTCATAAAGAGAAATATAAATATTATCTAATTATGATATAAAAAGCTTAGGCTACCATTTTAAAAAAGAGTGATGAAATGATAAGACAGAGCAATATCACAATTACTACCAATTAATAGAAATTAAATAACAAAAACTTGTAGAAATTATTTTTTAAAGAGAAACAGAAACACTATACAATCGTGACATAAAAAGCAGAGGTTGCTATTTAAAGAAAGAGTGTTGAAGTCATAAACCACAAAAGTATAACAATTAATACCAAATAATACAAATTAAATGACAAGAATTTGTACACACTCTTTTTTTTTAAGAAAAACAGAAATATTATCCAATCGTGATGTAAAAAGCATAGATTGCCATTTAAAAAAATGGGCGAAGTCATAAAACAGAAATGTATTACAGTTAATACTAATTAATTCATATTCATTGATAAACTTATAGGTATATGGTAAACTCGTCATTGAAGGTCACAACCTTAGTTTATGCTCAAGGTGTACACTAACTTAACTAGTTTATAAGTTGCCGGAATATTCAAATTTCATTCTTCATTCTTTTTGGCCTACACTGTAATTTACAGAAAAAGTAGAAATTATCATTACCATAATAGAACACAAATTTATCTAAATTCATTTAATTTGGTAACACAAACTAATATTCGATATCTATTAATCAGAAAATACGATTACAAAAACTAAATTAATTAAAATTTCGTACGCGACTGTATTTTATGTCAAACTATTCAAATGAGCGAAGAAAAAGTCGGAAAACAAACCACAAACATTAATTCAGAACAGAAATTCAATCTGTTTTTAATCTACATTAAGTTCACAATATTGTTTTGTCTTGGTATACATTACGGCGATCTTTGATATTAATCCGTCAATGTCTAGAGTTCTTCTTTGCTTAGGGACCGAAATGCAGTTTTAAATTTTCTGACTGGTGTGTTCTTTATCGATTGACTGCTCCAAAATAAGTGTATATGTCTAGAACTAAATTAAAACATATGTATGTAATAAGAAATTACGTATTTTTAATGCTAGGTCGAATATATTACTTAATTGATGAATTAAGGTTCGTGTTTATGAATTACAAAGCAGGAATGAAACGATATGTTTTTAATTAAAGAAATCTCAAAGCACTAATGTGCTTATAACTTCGTTATATTTAGTTGTTTGATTCGTTTACATCAAATATTTTTCATTATATTTTAAATTCTTTTTTTTAACAGATTGGCATAAAAAAACTATACAAAATCAAACTTAAAATAACATTTATAATTTCTAATTGCGATTAGAAATTCGAGCCTTTTTTCTTTGAATGAAAATACTATTTACTTATTACCTGTCAAATACATATTTACTAAGTAGCTTAACGAGGGTTCTTCATCTTTTATTTGCTATAATTGTAAAGATTACATAGAGCAAGTCGTATGATCTATCATTCTTCGGGCTCTGATTAAACGTCAAATCTCGGAAGCTAATATTACTTATTTGCGGAAAATACAGAACAGTATTTCACAAAATCTCAAAGAGTTTTGGTCTTCTATCAGTGGCCTTGCACTCCGGTTCCCAAGTTCTCTGACAAGGATATTCTAGCATGTATTTGCACACTGAAAAACCAATTTACATCTGATTATGATCAAATACAATTTCTATAATTAAGGATTGCAGATACATTCTTATCAATTCTCTGCCTAAATTTTTCAGTTCGTATTGAAGTCTTTTACTTTTCAAACCGAACCCAAATTTAAATAAATAATGGCTTGTTTAATTCCTGTTTTAAAATCTGGGTATGCTAGTAATATGGTATATAAAACTATCGCCCAATTGCTATTATTTCCAATTTTGCCAAAATCTTCGAACAATACATCTATTTAGCTATCTATTCCCTAGTTGGGCCTCATCTCTCTTCCTGTCAGCATAGCTTTGTTAATAAGCGTTTAACCATCACTAATTTGTGAAATTTCATTTAATTAGTCGCTAAAGCACTAGTTTCCAGAAAATAAGTAGATACTTTATATACAGACTTGCCAAAAGTTTGCAATTGTTTAGTTTATTCATTGTTTCATTTGAAATTTTGTCACTTCGACTTCAACTCTATGATCGTATTCTTTCAATTCTACTCATTTCAACATTATCAGTACTTGTTTGACAATGGCTACTAATCTACTGATTAAATCATCTGGCGTAGCATACGGTTAAATTTGAGTTCTCTTTTGTTCATTATTTTCATTAATGCATTTGTGCATGCTGTATCTTCTAACGAATTGCTTTCAGTTGATGATTTAAAAATATTTCGTATAATGTCTGGCTCAGAGGATTGCAATCTACTTCAGGCTGATCAACAGAACATGTCGAAGTTATATGCACTAAATAATACTTCTTCAAATATTGGTAAATGGAAAGTAGTGTCCTGAAGATCTAAGGTCACATACTGACGATTTGCAAGGCGTTAATTTAGTTAAGAATTTTGGTATTATATATTCTCTATAATATGAAATGTTTTCAATGATCACCTTACACTTGTTACCTCGCTAGCCAGGAAGAGCTTAACTTTCATCATCAGAAGCTGTAGGATGTTTAATAATGTTCAAGCTCTACAAGCTCTTTTCTATTCTCTCTCCCGTTCTCGCTTCGAATACATTTCCATATGGTAATTTTATTGATAAAATTATGAACGTCAACTGGAATGGTTAACCTCAGATATGCTAAACTTATGTGCTTTCGATTACATCGTATATCTTCCTCGCTAAGTTTTCCCCTTTTTTCAATTTAAGCGTGTTTGTTGTAGTATTGCTTTTATTTTGAAATTATTTCATGATCATATTGATTCGCCTAGCCTTTTGCGATGAATTAATTTATTAGTTTAGTTAGTTTATTATTCTCAGGGTGTAGCTGCCAGTTTGCCTAGATGGAGACGGTTATGCAGGTTACATAGTAAATGGAAATGAAAAAAAGCACGCCGCCTTGTTTTAAAGAAAGAACGACACCTGTATATAAGTAGGTGTGGTGAGTAACAAGGAATTTCGTACCCTTCGTGATTATTAGACACCTTGTACGAGGTAAAATTCGTTGACACAATTAACGAAAGTAACTAAGTGTATAAAATTCCTACTTTTATCCCCAGATCTTGAAAATGTCTTAAAGTTTTATCTTCGTTAATCTATCACCATATACCAATCTATTTGATTTTTGATCCAATACTAGCAAACGCGAAATCCAACTGTAATCGTGTTTAAACGTTTTTTAAAAAAGAAAAAGATGTTTAAAAGATATTTCAAGAATATTTGAGAATGGTGACATGGTAAATAGTGAATTTGTGTGTAATTGCTAGTACAGTCTTGAGTATTTAATTGCTTAGTATGCTAATTGAAACATGCTAATTGAAACACTTTATGCCATCATGCCGCGGCTCTTGCAACAAGTTCCTCCTACCTCAAAGTATTTAAACACAAACTTATGAAAATCTAAAAGTTATAGAGATCCAGCATAGAATTTATTTCAATTTAAGGACTTAAAATTATCAGGTCTCCAGTTTTGCTTCATATGAAGGGCGCCACCGGTAACATTGCCTATGCTTTATGCCATCAAAGGCGAATTTTTGCTACCCAACACGGGTGCGCCGTTGCTTTATTTTTTGTATAACGTATGTTAATGCTGTACTTTACCGTTTGTCGCGTGATACTAGTCACATTGACGTAACTTCAGAAGCAAGTAGTGCGTGATTTTTATCAAGGCTATTAGTTGTGGGTTAATTTTAAATCGAGTGTAGAAACGAACATTTTCGTCATATTTTACTATTTATTTACAAAAAGATATGTGAAGTTTATTCCTTCTCCTTATTATAAAAAATTACTGAAGTTGATGAAAAAAAACAAATTTACGCATATAACTGTTCGAGATGCGGAGAGGCTACATGTATCGCACAAAGTATTTAAACAAAATTAGAGAATCAACTTTTCTTATAAAAATCTAAAAGTTAAATTTAGAGATCCTCGAAAGCATCCAAAAATGATCATTTATTTAAATTTAACGATTTTGATGTTTACTTAAAATTATCAGGTCTCCAGTTTTGCTTCATATGAAGGGCGCCGAAACTATTGGAGCTTGGCGGAAAATGCCACAATACAGCCCTGATCTAGCACCATCTGATTACATTAAGCATGGCTTTAAAAAGTTCGCACCTGGAACCTATGCTTTATGCTGAAAGAAAGATCAAAAGTCATTGAGCAAAATCGAAAATATATTTGATTAAAAACCTTTGTTTAAAACAAATATTTTATATACAAAACCGAAAGTACTTAGTTGCCATAATACAAAATTGAATCGCATGTCTTTTATCAATCATAAAAGACCCTTTTAATTTTTCCTGTGAATTAAAATTAAATAAAATTCTCAAATAACAAGTTTACTCTTAAAATATTTTAAAATTTAAATAAAATGATATCAAAGCTTCTAAAAAAACAAACAATAGCTAAATTTTAGTTCACATACGTATGTATATGAATATGTAGCTGCCTAATTAATTTAGGGCTTGCAATAATGCTCGGTAAACACACATAAAATTTATTATAGTTCTGTCCAACCTATTACTTGCTACTTGCTAGTATCCCGGTCTATATAGCCAATATATGTTTCCGCTGGGCGAGAAATGGTTTAGTCAGATTAACCAAAAATAATTAATTGCACCATTTCCACTTTGTAAATGAACAACTCCATATTCGAGATTACTAGTTTGATAACGTTAGTTCTGTTTTAGAATAAATCATAAGATACTTGTAATTTTAGTAAATCCATGAGATTATATTTAAGGCAAATTACGAGAATTCGTTCAAACTCAAATTAAATTTTTGCTTAAAGACCATACATTTAAATACATAAAAAATAAATAGAGTATTTGTTAATATACCTACATATCTTTAAATTACAGTGTGATCAAAAATTGTAAAATCGTTCGTACGCCTGAAAAATTGGTATCAAAGTGTCTCAGCTTTGCATTTACTTAGTATTTGTCAGTGGC
Source organism: Dermolepida albohirtum (assembly GCA_031893035.1). Lineage (NCBI taxonomy): Eukaryota > Metazoa > Arthropoda > Insecta > Coleoptera > Scarabaeidae > Dermolepida > Dermolepida albohirtum. Next base: position 9,941 of record JAVIWB010001618.1, read on the forward strand.
GTTGCTCATGGGTGTTGTAAATTGTGGGTATTATAGAAAAGTTAATTCAAATTTATATTAAATTTATTTATTAATTGTAATTTATATTATTTAAGCATATTTAGCATAATATGAATATAGGAGAAATGATATAAACAAATTTAAACAGAAAGTTGTGTTCGTAGCGATGTCCATCCATTTTCTAAACGGGTATGTATTCTTCTTATCAAATTTTTCAAAAACATTCCTTAGTGTGTCTTTCTAAATCAGTTTCACTTTTGAAATAATCACCTAAAAATATAAAGCTCAGTAAGTTCACTAACATTTAATCCAGCGTTTTCGACTTTTTAATAGTTACGCTCCAATATTCAATAACAATTCTCAAATTAGGATCATGTAAAAAGTAAAAAGCGTATTCAAGAAACGATGTACCTTACATCTTCAATTCCAAGGAGCAAAAACGCATATCTTAGAAGCAAATGATAAATTTAATGCTTTTTTGTGGAAAATTTACGAGATTACACGGCAAATTTCGAAATCAAGAGACAATTTAGTACTAAATCACTGTTTCAATTTTCGGCAGGGATGGATGATGAATATTCTGCACTAAAAACAAGAGCCTTGTACCATTACCATTTTCAACATCGTACTTTTGCGAAACTGGATTTTCTGCTCTGATTTTAAGACAAAATATTGATCTCAGCTAAATATACGAGAGCAGCATCGTGAAGTTTGTCATTTTTAACATTATATTTACTTTGATAATTTTATTAAACGGTCGCTATTTCTATTGTTGACGGTAACTTGAAAATTTTATGTCAGCAAAAAAATGAAATCAATTCGCGAACATTTTCGTGCAATTATTTTTCATAAGTTTCGGTGTGGATTATTTCAACAAGAATGCATCGACGAGCTGAATTCTTTATATGGTGATGAAGCACCATCAAAAACTACAGTATATCGTTAGTGTAGTGAATTCAAACTTGGACGGTGTTCTTTGGACGATGAATTTCGTGAAAGTCGTCCCACAAACTTTGTTGTGTCGAAAAACATTAATGCAGTGTCTGGATTGATAAAGCAAGACCGTCATGTGACATACCGTGAGATTGAGACATCTCCAGGTATTAGTAACACCAACGTGCATAAGATCCTGCATGAACATTTAACCGTTAAGAAGCCATGTTCACGTTGGGTACCACATAATTTGACAACCGTTCAAGAAAAGACTCGGGTCGATTAGTGGCAAGAAATGTACAAAAAATACGATGGCGGTGCTTCAAAGAACATTTGTAAAGTCGGCACAGGTGATGAATCTTGGATCTAAACGTATGAGCCCGATAGTAAACAGCAGTCGACTGTGTGGGTATTCCAAGACGAGCCAAAATCAACAAAAGTTGTTCGCGCTCGAAGCTCATCAAAACAAATAGTCGCCTATTTTTTCGGAAAAAGACGGTCAAGTTGCAAGCGTGCCTTTAGAGAATTGTAGAACGGTCAATTCCGAATGGTACACAACTATTTGTTTGCCAAAAGTTTTCGAAGAAATAAGGAAATCAAACTGAACACGACAGATCATTCTCCACTATGACAATGTGGGCTTCCACAGGTCGGTTCAAACAATTGAACAATTGAATATTTAACCGGACAAAACATTGAATTGATGAGCCATTCGCCGTACAGCCCTGATCTAGCACCCTGTGATTTCTTTTTGTTCCCACAAGTGAAGAATAAACTTCATGGTCAACGGTTTTCTACGCCGAAAGAGGCAGTTGAGGCATCCAAAACTCATATTTTTTTTGTTTGCTATTCTCGAAATATAAGCTTCTACCCTCGTAGAATAAGAAAGAGTATCGGTTTAAAATATTAAAACTTCTTCGGAGAATCTTTGCACTGCAATAATAATTGTTAAACTTGTTCGTAATTTATGTCAGAATGTACTTTTGCTTTCCCTTCAATAATTTAGCAAAAAAAAAAATTATTTTTTTCTAATTTTTCGATATGCTCGTTCCCTCCGTTTTATGTTTTCGCGCCCTCCTGGGGGTGGCACACTCTGCACGGATTGAAAATGACAAATTTAATCACTTCATGTTCCATTAATATAAGCATTTAATTACTAATAAACTGATTAAATGCTTTAAATTCCTTTCACAGATTAATAGATTTTTAAAAAAGACGATTCGTATTTATAATAGGCTTGTGTTTGCAAAAACTAATCAAAAACAACACCGATTTTGCGCTTTCTTTTATATTAAAAAACGTCCTCTTTACATCTATTATCCGCGATTGATTTTTGTTTAGGTATTTCAAAGAAAATTAAATTATAATAATTAAAATATACCGCGATTAAAGAGCAAAATTGTTGGTACAGGTATTCAACTATTTCAACTTCACCTCTACTTAAGATTTATCAGTGGCGTTGCTTAAGAGTGTCTCAGATTGTGGTGTATGGTAGAAAAATTAATATAAATTCGTATAGTAATACAAGTAGTCCGAAAAGTTTCCGACCTAACAAAGATACAAGAGAGCTTTTCTTAAAATTTACATTTATACATAGTCTGCTTGTAACTCTACACACTTCTCCAAGCGATGCTCTCATTTCTTTAACCCTTCCAAATAGTACTCGGCGTTTTTCTCTGCAAGATAATTGTTCACGAAGGTGATTGCCTCCTCATTTGACGAAAATCTCTGTCCTCTGAGCGTAATTTTTAGATTAAGGAACAAAAAGAAGTCGCTTTGGGCTAGATTTGATGAGTAAGGCGGATGGTCAACCAGTTGAAACCGTAATTCATGGATTTTCGCCATGGCGCGTTATCTTGGTGAAACAGGATTTTCTTTTTCTGCAAATGTGGCCGTTTTTTCCACCATTTCGACCTTCAGTTTGTCAAGTAATGATACGTAGTATGTTCCTGTAATAGTTTTCCTTTTTGAAGATAATTGATTAAGAAAGATAATTCCATGACTATCCCAAAAAACTGTCGCCATCAGTTTCCCAGCTGAAAAAAAAGTTTTTACTTTCTTTGGAGCCGGTTTCCCTTTCGCAGTCCACTGTTTTGACTGTATTTTTATTTCGAGCGTATAACAGCATATTCAAGCTTCGTTTACAGTCATTAATCGGAGCCAAAACTCGGGTTTATAGCACCTAAACTGCGCTAACAGAGCGTTGGAAATGTTCATTCGAACACGTTTTTCGTCTAACGTTAGCAAACGCGGCACTCAACGCGCGGACAGCTTTCTCATGTCTAAATCTTGATTTAACATGTGACGAACACGTTCTTTGGACATATTCATAGCCTTTGCTATCTCTTTCACATTAATTCGACAGTCGTTTTGCATCAATTGATGAACTTTAGCGATGGTATCGTCAGTAGTTGCAGTTTTTGAATATCGCGAACGTTCATCGTCTCCCAAGTTCTTACAGCAAACGATAAATGATGGTGCAGAGTCCTCGTATACAGAGTCCATCTCATCTTTTATTTGTGTAGGTGTATTGCCTTTCAAAAACAAATATTTAATGACAACTCGATACTCGACATTCACAACGACTCACTCAAAATGGCTGAAACTTTGGTGAGTACCTGACAATAGATACACAACTACATTCCCTAGCTTTTATAGATGAGTACTGCCATCTTCACGTTGAGATCGGAAACTTTTCAGACCACCCTCGTAATACAAAACGAAATTGGAAACTATAACAACGTCACAGAAAGGAAATGTTAAATGAAAAAAGTTAACTTATCTATTAAACTATTATCTATTGTAATTTATTACAAGGAAAATTCTCGCTATAACCAAAATATCTTGAAATATAAAAAGCTATGGTTGAAATCTTATGTAAAATAGCGTTATACTGGTAAATAGTAACATCCTTGAGATGGGGGAGTTATAATCGATGTTAATCTTTGACATGGTATTATAAAAAAAAATGCCATATTGTCTCGAACCAAACTGTAGTATAATCAATCTTGTAATGAATGCAGCTAAAAACGCAATTTTAACCTTATAAATTGTCGCCCAGCTTGACAAGAATTCATTTAAATTTATCGAGGAAGAGATGATAGTCGATGATGATGCAGTTAAAAACTCAATTTTAGGCTTATAAATTGTCGCTCAGCTTGACAAGAATTCATTTAAATTTATTGAGTAAGAGATGATAGTCGATTACTCTCGAAGAACGAACTCTAAAGTCAAGGAATTTTAGGAATTTTCTCGTAATGTGTGTGATTCGTAGTATGGATTTCAGATTAAACCACGTACTCAAGTATATGGTGCACGGAAGTTACAAAACAGATGTTTTACTTATGAAATTTGAAAAAACGTTGTGTTTCTGATAATAAATCTCAATAACTTGATAGCAGTAGATATAACTCAGCTTTTATACTCCGTGAAGGCAAAATTATAGCCAAAATAATCGTCCAAAAATTCAACAAGAACATTTTAGTATTGAGGCGTTGAATAAGTAGTTATAAATAAACAGCTGCATTCTATTAATGAAACTTACTACATTTCGATACACGAAAAGATCATTTTGTATATACTCACACCACTGGGCTACTTTATTGAACTGCAGTTATTAAATGTCAGAATCGTCAGTCAAATTAATAAGTGGAAAAAGTTTTAAATCATCAGCGAAAGCTAATTTATTACAGTCTATGCTAAAAAGGAATGCGGTACTCAGCATAGTATTTAGCATAGTAAGTCGGTGACTTGTGAAGACCCAGACTGGTCAAATGCAGTAATAATTGTAGAATTAGAAGAAACTGTCCCGCACATAGTAGAGGAAATCGCAGGTACTTACCAGAAAAGTAGCAAATATTTTGAATATAGGTAATAGGACGAAAAATTTTGAAACAGAAATGCTCCTATTCAAACCACGTCCAGCGCTTTCAAACATCAATTCCTATTAATTTTTCTCCATGTGTTGCATTTCGTCAATGGCTTCTTCATAAAGTGGTTCAAATCCTTCAGCAACAGGCACTGATTTTTTTAGCCGAAGAGCACATTTCTCAAGAAAGAAACTTCCATAATAAGCACGTACCAACTGATAAAGACCCACATGCGGGACTAGAAAATATCGTTTTCGACAATAGCTTTTATTAAATATTTGGGTTGAAATTGTGACTAATTGGACCTGTATTTCGACCAGAAAAATCGCTACCTAAATTTCTAAAGGATTTGCTACTGCCAACGAGGAATATAATGTGTTTTTTGTACAATAATGCACCAGCATATTTTAGTTTAGTGTGGTTAAATGTGAGTCCTTAAACACAGTGTGTGAAAATCATCGGTAAAGGTAACCTCACTTATGACTTTCTTAACTTTCAGGCTTTTAAATTCCTTGGATTTCTTCCTATGGGGTCACTTGAAGACATCAGTGTGCACTACACCAGTGAACAATGAAGATTTAAGAAATCGGATAATTGATAAGTGTAATGCAAAAAGTATCAATCCTGGTGTTTTTGAAAGAATTCAACAATCAATAGAAGATTGGATATATGAATATTAGCTAGTAGTAGTCACTTTTAGCAGTTTCTGTAGATTAAGAATTTTTACGTGTGATAGAATATAATAAAGTATTGTTTTCTTTTCACCCTGTATTTTCGAAACAAAGCGTCTTTTCGAAAATCATCCGAGACCAAAAATATTCTTATAATAGCCTAACGAATGGCCTTCCCAATTTTTGCAACATATTTGGTAGTCTGTTTACCAAATATGTTACAGGGCCATTAAGAGTCAACAATGACATGTGTCTGCAGTTTGTAACAGAATACTCTCTAGTGGCCAAATTCACTTCCACAATGATTGTAGGCGAAGATTATATAAAGGTTAATATAAAAATATCTTGGAATTATTCGATTCAATCATTTATAATTATTGTTTAAAAAATTTGAGGATTCGCAGTAACGTACAGCCTTTCTGGAGAGGCTCGGTAGTTACGATTATTAAAAAATAAAATAAAAATGTATGTAATTAGATACTTTTTATTTTTTTACGTGTTGATGTATCCTGACGTGAAAATGCTGTATAGTTTTGTATCACCAGTACACCTTCCAATGTTGATTCAGTCAAACGCCTACGGCAGGGTGAAATACGTTTGTAATTGTAAAATATTTGGAAAATGAGCGTTCTATATCTAATGAAGTAATATTCGCGAATTTAAGAAAGTCCTTAGTATCACTTTCCCATTCTTAGTTTTCATTTAACTACACTAAAATCGGAATTCATATTTAAAACTTTACATAATTTATTTATTGTGCGAGCATATACATTTCCTAACGGGGCTTTTAGGCAATGTACTGTATTTAAGGCATCATTTAAAGGTTTGCTATTTTCTAATTGAAAGATGGTTTCTAGAACAATCGACAACTTTCGAAAATTTGCTCTATTTGTGTTTAGATTTCGATATCTGTAAACAGCTGCTGGTTTAATGGAATTACTTGAGTTTTCGTGAATTTAATTTCAGCACACAGGGTTTAAAAATGTAAAACAGGTGTCCGTAGTATATTGCTGCGTGAAGTCACATCAGAGAAATGTCCAGACAAGAATTTATAAATTCATCAATGTGTTTGGGAGATTTAATAAAATATCTTTAGTAGAAGCTGTTAAGTTATCTCCTTTTAGACAGCTGTTTCTTTAATAAACTATGCTACCAGATGAATTGCATGCAGCAAATTTGTTACATGAGATATTTTAAGAAAAATTTTTTTAATATTTTTCCAGTTGTCATCTAAAAGCATTTTTCTAGTTTGGACTATGTATTCCGCATTTATTTTCTTGTAATGCTTCCCTGCATAAAAGATTAGGCAACGAAGTCTTATCGGTTTCTAAAGTGCGTACTAATACATTCACAAAACATTTTTTGGCATCTCTAGTTTCATCAGCCGGTAGCCATACTTCATTATTTCTTCTTTTTATTCGGTGTTTATAAGGTCAGTATTCGTGTCTTTTACTTGCGGTAAATTATACTGTAATTGTCCTCTGGTTGGCAACTTTTAATGCGGATTATATTTGCACTAATAAAATTCACGAAGGTTCTCATTGTAGATTACATGTTGAGGAACATTGTACGCAGTTAGCATAATAATTAAATCAAACACAAATTTATAATATAGTATTTCACATTTTACGTTTATCACGTGGCGTTTGCTATTAATGCGTGTATTACTATTCATAATGTTATATGGAAAAATACTAATTTTGCAAAGTTCCTGTATATTCTAATATGGCAAAGCGATTTAAAAATTTATTAACACCTGATACAGCTAACAATCTTTGCGAGACCATCTTTGCGAGGCATCTTGCGTCACTAACATAGTATTGGGTTGGCATCTAAGTACTTTCGGTTTTTACTGATAGAGAGCGTTGCTTTATTTTTTGTATAACGTATGTTAGTGCTGTACTTTACCGTTTGTCGCGTGATACTAGTCACATTAACGTAACTTCAGAAGCAAGTAGTGCGTGATTTTTATTGAAGCTATTAGTTGTGAGTTAATTTTAAATGGAGTGCAGAAACGAACATTTTCGACATATTTTACCATTTTATTTCCGTAAAGGAAAGAAAGCTGCTGCGGCTCACAAAAAGATATGTGAAGTTTATGGTGCTAATTGCTTAACAGAGCGCACGTGTCAGAATTGGTATAAAAAATTCCGTTCTGGAGATTTTTCCCTCAAAGGTGAGTAACGTTCTGGTCGGCCTACTGAAGTTGATGATGACCAAATCAAAGTCATAATTGAAGAGGATCGTCATATAACTGTTCGAGAGGTTGCGGAGAGGCTACATGTATCGCACACAATAATTGAAAAACATTTAAAATGTCTTGGGCTAGTTAAGAGGCTTGATATTTGGGTACCCCACGAATTGAAAGAAATTCATTTAACACAAAGAATCAACTTTTGCGATATGCACCTTAGACGAAATGAAACCGACCCTTTCTTAAAAAGAATCATCACTGGTGATGAAAAATGGGTCCTGTACAGTAACATAGTTGGAAAGCGTTCATGGAGCAAACACGATAAACCAGCTCAAACCACATCGAAAGCTGAATTTCATCCAAAAAAGATCATGCTGTCAGTTTGGTGGGATTACAAAGGCGTTGTGTTTTTTGAGCTACTTCCAAGGAACCAAATGATCAATTCTGATGTTTACTGTTAACAATTAATAAAACTAGATGAAGCAATCAAAGAAAAACGGCCAGAATTGTCAAATCGGAAAGGTGTAGTTTTCCACCAAGATAATGCAAGGCCTCACACATCTTTGGCAACTCGTGGGAAACTATTGGAGCTTGGCTGGGAAGCGATGCCACATCCCCCATACAGCCCTGATCTAGCACCATCTGATTACCATTTATTTCGAAGTTTGCAGAATTCTTTGAATGGTAAAACTTTCACAAATGACGATGACCTTCACTCGCACCTGGTTCAGTTTTTTGCTGATAAGGACCAGAAATTTTATGAGCGCGGAATCATGCAGCTGAAAGAAAGATGGCAAAAGGTCATTGAGCAAAATGGAAAATTTATAATTGATTAAAAACTATTCTTTGTTTAAAAAAAAAGTGTTTTATTTTATACTACAAAACCGAAAGTAGTTAGTTGCCAACACAATATAAGATATCCACATCCGTTCTTGTCGCTGGTTACCTGGAAGATCGTGCAACTGTACTTATAGTATTATTTGCTTCATCCTGAATACCAATTGAAATAATATTTTTTTATTTGAAAATTATAATAATTAGTATCGCTTCTTCAATATTAGTAAACGAAAGAAGGAGAAAAATATGTAAAAACTACAAATTTAAAAGTTGAAATAACTTTACAATCAATATAATATTTCACGATCGTATTTGTCAATTTATTTTTTAATTAAAATTCTTGCGTTAATGCCAGGGTCTTGTTTGGGATCCGTAAAATTTAAAAATTATACCTTGGTATTTATTGACATGCATATTAATATATACGTGAATAGGATGTACTTTATATTAGTGCTTGTGAAGTTATTCGAACATGAATGTGTACAAAAGCCTTGTTCTCTATAATAACAGAAATTCCGACAAAATCCTCCTTTCGTCGCTTAGTCTGCAAACCTATCTATCAACTAGCGTAAAGTTAGACGAAATTTTGTATGACATTGATTAAAACATGAACGTATGCATATTTCATACATTTACATTTACTTATATTTACCGTATATTTCATACAGTAGTTTCAGCTATTACAATGGAGAGGAAATATATGACCAATGTTCGATAAATTTCATTTTCTTTTATCTATATAATTTAGTTACTTAATTTAGAGCCTTCATCATTCACAAAAGAAGCTAGAAGTTCATCTAATTATTATCAGTAATGTTGTGACTATAAAATTATTAAGTATTTAAATATGTTTGTTATAACAGGTGTTCTAATAAAACACTCCATTTTCAATAGCTCGCCATTTTAACATTTCTCATGACTCAACCTGTAACTACTTGACAGATGACAAGTAAAAACTACGCTATTAATAAAAATGGAACGATATACGCTTCAACAACGCATTAAAATTACTAAAATTCACTACTAAAATGGTGAAAATTTCGCGTTCACAGTTCGCAAAACTAAAGCACTTTTGTATCGTCGTGAAGCACCTTCTCGGCCAGCAATTATGAAACTGGTGGAAAAATTTGAGCTGTTGGGACAAGTTAGTGATGAGAAGAATCGAACTGGTGTACGTCCCTCAAGAACAACTGAGAATATTGCTGTTGTAGCCCATAGTGTTGAGGAAAACCCAGGTTTGTCCATTTATCGTCGATATTTGGAATTGGGCATTCCACAAAAGACATTACATCGTATTTTGCATAAAGACTTAGGTCTTATGACTTTCAAAGTTCATTTAACACTCACACCTACCGACCATCAACGACGTCGTGTCTTTCATGATAGGGTCCTTAAAATGCATCACACTGATCCGGAATTTCATTGAAAAATCATCTTGAGTGGTGAGGCCTATTTTCACCTCGGAGTCTACGTTAATAAACAGAATTGTCGCATTTGGGGCTTGGAAAACCTAAGAATTATTATTGAAAAGCCTCTCCATCCTCAACATGTGACTGTTTGGTGCGGTTTTTGGTCTTGCGGGATCATTGGATCTTACTTTTTCGAAAATGAGCAACTGTTACGGTGTTGGAGCAACTATTACGGTGAATGAATTGCACTATCGAACGATGATTAATGATTTTGTATGGCCAGATTTGGAAGATATTGATGTGAACGACGTTTATTTTCAAAAAGATAGCGCTACGTGCCACACAAGTAATGATACCATCGCTCTTTTGCGTGAAAAGTTTCCGTGTGATTTCTCGAAGAGGCGATCACAATTGTCTACCGAGATCTTGTGATTTAATAACTTTAGACTTTTTCCTTTGGGAGCCCCTCTGATTTTAAAAAAGCAAATAGTAATATTGGTGGAATTCCAAAAAAAAATATAAGGTATGTCTATCGGTAATGTGACCCATTAATGTTATAGGCGCTCTTGGTAGAACATTGGTCCTTGTCGCCGTAAGTTAGAATGCTTTTCCAAGCCTGGCAGGAATTCTAGAGACATTTAAGCGACACACAGTGAATCTTTCCTTGTAATAAATTACACATAAACTTCGCATAATGTGCATTTCTTCTCTCCGCGAGATATTGCATTCCATGTCTGGAGAGCAATTCTGCCTGACAGAGTGGAAACGTTTTACCCATCTCGTAATATAAAAATTTTAGGAATTGTCTATGTAATCGATTAAGAAGTAGGCAGTGAGAAACAGAAGAAGAGCAACATATAATATCAGTATATTTCAGATTACTAATAATAAGAGCGTAATAAAAAGATTTCATGTTTTTGTCCTATAAATGGAAAATCCTGTTGGACAGTGAAGATTCATTTTTATTATTATTATTATATATAAGCGATCAAACCACATCAGTTTACAGAAGACTTCCTTCAGTACTGCAGGGGGTTTGGTAACCTGCGCGGGCTACTACGAACAGCATTTATTCCTGGAACGTGTCCAGAAGAGATTTCTGAAGCATGTATCGTATAGAATTGACAAACTTTATATTGTTTTGAAACGAAATATTACAATATCCTTATTAGATGTACTTTCAGAACTCTTTATGTACGTAGGAAGAAAGTCGGTGGAGCTTTTCTTTTGAAATTGATTCTCGACTTGATCGATTCTGCCGAACTTCTGTCTCAAAATGGTTTTATCGTGCCTTGACTGAATTCTAGATTTTCGACAACAGACTTTTGTTTGGATATACATTCGGTTGTAATCTAAGTCGCGTAATATAATAATTTTTCTTTAATAATTATGTTAATAATGTTGGAAGTATATAACATATTTCCCCAAAATTTAAGTTAATTAAGATATGTATAATTTTTTAATCCACCTGAATTTATTGGCCGGATCAATCGCAGTTTATCTTTTCTATTTAAAGCACTTTTGCTTCCCATATTTTAATTTAAAAATAAGTTAAATCTTATTGAAAGTATATTTTTTAAAATCAATGTGATTAATTTTTTAATCTTGTTTATATTTATATTTGTTCCGCATCACTTTAAAAAATCCTTCTGCCTTAATACCAAATACATATGCCCTATTTTATTTTCTACAACGTATATATTTACATATGATACGAGATTTGATGGTACGGGATCTAATAAAAGTTTCATCCGAGATATACATACGTAGTGTATGATATATTGGATTGCGATTACATCTGGTGTGAAATTTAGCCTTGTGAGATGTCGCAGAGAAGAACCGAATAAACACTTATTCATATTTCTCGTCATATTGCGTTGGGAATTAATTTAGGATTTCGAATGGTAATCTGTGCTCGAAAAGTTTTTCTGTGCTATACGACATGAACTGTATATTACCGTCACAGCATATACAGCTTGAGAAAAATCTTCCGATATTAGAACAGATTATAAAGTTCTGGAAGTTTATATGTATAACGAAAACAATTGCCGACAATATTTTTTATCTCTAATTCTTGAATTGAAACATGAAATCTTTATTATTCGAAAATGTAATCAAATTCGGTATGATTGTATGAAAAAGTTGCTTATAATAGGAGTTCATATATATATGAACCTCCAAGTTTTTACATAGAGGACACCGATCCTTTTCATTAAAAACGGATAAAAAACGAATAATATGTAACGCCCCTCTACACTATACCCTAGCGTAGATAGTAGCACAAAAGTCCGTAGTGTTTATCTTAAAAAAATAATCCTTCGTTACTCCTAGGGAAGGAATTAGCCTATTAATTCGCATAGTTGGAAGTGGGGCTTACATAGAAGTTCTTAGAAGGCGCCACAGCATTGAGTGCTAGAAGTATACTTGCCAAAACTGGAGCTTATAGATTTTAAAAGACGTGTCATTAGCAAAATTTAGGGCAGTACAAAATAAAACACTAAAGGCGATAAAGGAAGGAAGCTGGAAATTATTTTTAAAATATTTGTTTATTTACTACTATGTAATCATTGACTAAAGGAACGACCCTGGTATATAAATCTTCAAAAATATTAATCTAATTACTAGCATGTACTCAACATCTTAAATGTGTAATGCTGGTATATAAATCTTCAGGAATACTGTGTGACAAAAACAAGCAGTACAGTCTCATTCTTTTTTAAAAGACAATAAATAATAAAAACCAAAAAATATATTCAAAACTGTTAATCATAAATCCTACACCATTTAAGTCTCTAATTACTGCACAATTAGGAGAGTAGTATAGAGGAAACGAATCATTATTCCTTTTCCCTACGTATATCACAAAAACTAAGAATGACTTAAATCAAGTCTAATGAATTAATTACGAGTACATATATGCTCGTATTTGCAAAAATTATTCATAAAATTTGGATAATTTCAGATAAAGAAATCAATTATAGAACTGCCAATTAGTCACGGAAATGAAGAACCAAACAAGAAAAAACCTCTATGCCGATGCTATTACAACATTAAGCCATATACCAGATGGCAGTAATGGTATCAAAAGAAGGAAATTAATTTCAATAATACGAGAATTACGAAATATCAGATACAAGTGAATCTGTGGCAAATACAAAGGGTACTAGGAAAGTTTTTCAATATGACCCAACAATGAATCGTAGGAATCTCTGCTTGTTGCTGCATGTTGAGACATGTTCATACGTGCATAGTAGCCGCCGCGCCATGTCGATGGGCTCAGTTATTCATTAGCAGTGAGAGTATGAAGTGCTTGCGATGACTTCGCGGTCACGAAATGAAATAAGGGCAGTTTTGCGTTATAATTTCATGCGTGGTTTAAACATAGATTAGTGCTTCGAAGAAATGACTCTTGTACTAGGTGATCTTTGTCCACATCGCACAACGATATTCAGGTGGTATAGAGAATTCCAACGGGGAAATTTAACTGTGGAGGATGTTGAGAGGCCGGGAAGGCCACGAACGTCAGTTACGGAGGGAAACGTTACTATTGTGAGGAAAATGCTTGGCGGGGATAGTCGAGTGACCTACTAACAGATAGGGGGTACTTCAGGCTTAAATGCACCAGCAATTCGTTCGATTCTGCATGATCATTTGCGCGTGAAGAAACTTTGTCCTCTCTGAGTGCCGCATCGACTGACTGAAGAGCAGATGACACGACGTGTGACTTGGTGTCGGAAGATGCTAAAAAAGTTTTATAAGGGACAATCTCGGTGTGTGAACAACAACATGACAGGTGACGAGACTTGGCTGTATTATCACGATGTGCCGACCAAAGCTCAAAACAAACTCTGGGTCTTTGATGATGAGGACACATCCGTAGTTGTTAGAAAATCCCGATCTGTAAAAAAGAAAGTGATAGCTGTATTTTTCAAATCGAGTGGAATTGTGGAACGTGTCGTTTTGGACACACAGAAGATAGTCACAGCTGAGTGGTATACTGAACAGTGCCTGCCTAAAGTCTTTGGATCTATGAAGAACCTGCGGCCAAAGTCAAGAATGGACACCTGGTTCCTCCACTACGATAATGCTCTAGCTCACCGCCCCAAAGCCCGCACCGGGTATTTGACCACGACAGCATTGAAACGTCTCGAGCACCCTCACTACAGTCCAGATCTTTCTCCTGCGACTTTGCCCTGTTCTCACATGTGAAAATGAAGCTAAAAGGGAGGCGGTTTTCCAGTGATGAGAACCTTCTGCGGGCTTGGGACAACGAATGTGCTTTAATGAAACTTGGCAGAACTGGTTTAAAGATTGGTTTCGGAAGGATGGAGAGGTGTATTGAGTGTAGAGGAAATTACTTTGAAAAAATTAAATAAACGAAGCTGTATTGCAAAACTTTCCTAGTACCCTTTGTACGAAAGTTATCTAATTCATTATTCTTGAAAAATTGTAGTAACAATATCCACAGTGGTATCAACAAAATAATCTCACAGATAAAAACAAGCATGTAACAAACAACATTTGAGATTTTTAACTAATTTGACGTGAAGAATATATTTCTGGAGTATATAGTGATTCTTTCGACTTACTTTGTATAATGTGGAATATAAACGGTTATTAAATATGAGAAAATTGTTTCAACTACTTTATAGGAGATATGATTAGATACGGCGGCAAAAACACCATTAACCCATAGAACATTTAGCAGTAGAAGATTTTCTGTCACAGTCTAAGTATTATAAGTGGGGGTATTAATTCAGAATTAAAAGTAGAATTATCCAGCCAATATTCGGTAACGTCTAAAGTGGGCAAATTTTGTCGTAGCGATAGGATAGTATCCCCTGTAGTAAGTACATGCATACCAATAAACATATAGCATATAGCCGACTGACCAGAGAGTAATATTAATATACAATGTGTTCAATAAAGATTGAGACGGATTATGCAACCAAGTATACAACAACAAAGATTACAGTTGGTATGAAATATCCTTGTAACTAGATCGTGACAGTCTCTCTTTATAACCCTACTAAATTGTTTGACATTTTGCCTTATTTGATTTGTAATTACGTGTTATCAATTATCAGTAATTTTCAGAAATATTGGTAAATTTTTGGTGGTTAGAGCGGTAAGTTGAATTTAATTTCATATTAAGTGTGTTGGATAATTTTTTTAAAACTATAGATTTCTAGGGTCTAGGGAATTTTGAATGTAAGGCTACCAATAGTGTATGTTTGGTTGCATAAGGTTCCATCTCAATCATTAATGAACTCACTGTATATGAAACACTTACAGTTTGTAGTATTACGTATGTTTCCATATTTATCTCCGTGAACGATATTTGTAGTGATGAAAGAATGTATATGAATATTTCTAGAAAGACCGTTCGACATCTACAGATGTAGCACAGGCATAATTAAAATTTTTTGAGAATAGTTAAAGGATCTGCAAATGCATCCTCACAAATTTGTTGTACTTTGTACAATCAGAATCCATTTTTAAAACACTATTACGCGGGTGCTTTTTACGTCGTCTCTATTGCGCAGTAATGCATTTACTTTGTCCATTTCGTCATGAATTGTAGAATCACAGATTGACTTTGTTGAAAATACGAAGAATAATAAAAAGTTGTCTTCAACTATGTTTGTCAACGTATAAGACTTGGCGGTGGTGGTTTGGGAATACTGGGCACTATCTATGAAATACTCGAATTGGTTTGGAACATTTGAGAAATATTTGTTTAGTATTTACTATTAACGCATTCACCTCTGGAAAATATTCTCAAATAGCTTGTGCCACAAGATGTAAAGTATGAACTACACATGTGACATGTAAAAGTCTCTCTGACAGTCCTCTTGAAGAGATCGGCCTACAGAACGCATTGTTACGGCATCATTCATAGGCATCAACAATTTATCAGATAAAAGTTGAAATTTTTGTAACATATTCAGCACTATTCTCGGAATTATTTCACCCTTACACTTTTCTAATCTTTCGCTAGCTAATAAGATAGGTTTAAGATGTTCTAGTATACGTATTATAACGTACAATAGAAATTTTTACGATCTGACAAACGTCAATTTCAGTGTTGAGTAAACACTCAACACGTGGCCACAGCTGTTTATCTTTTACGTGAGCTTTAGTTCTGTTTCTTGGCGTACAGATAGTAGATAGTTGTATAACGCCCTCCGAGATGGTAGTTTCTAGTTGGAATTATGTTTATTCCAGAAGTATCGAAACGATTCTTTATACAGTAGTCGAAGTGGCAAACCACAAGCCCAGGAAGCATGAGTAGTAAATTGAACATAAAGTCTTTTAGTAACATGCTACTTCTTTATTTTTGTGTTTTATACTATTTACATGCCTTCTACAGTCGATTTTCTCCCAGTCCATCAATGATTTATTACGAATAATTTTAACACCACGTACATCGGGAAAATTCGTCGATATACTTTGTGTCAACCAATAGTAGTTTTTCTTCTTCCGTACATTTGACTTAATTATACATTTACAAAGCGCAAGAGAACACAACCCTAAGCAAATCTACAGCCTTACGCCAAGAATCAAAAGGAATTACTACAAATAATGACTTTGATCACCATAAATATTCGACATGAACTTAAACCAAACCATGCTGACAGGTGTGACATCTGTTAATTACTACTAACTATTATATCATGTGTTGATTCGTAAGCAGCCATTAAAAACGAATCAGTTTGTTTGAATAATTGATCAAATTTAATTACAAAATATTTCAGGTACATTAGCGTGCATTTACAACAGTCAAATACAAATTAATTAAATGGAGCTTTGTACGAACAAGTAAAGCTGACTCTAGAGATGTTTCTTGCGAACAACCAAATACAAATCAATTCGTCCCTTCATATTTTCGGAACCACTCGTCAATACGCTTTTCTCTAGTTGGTTCATATGAATAATATTGCCTTGCTTTTGTAAGAAACAAACTCTTCAAATTTATGCATACAAAATGAAAAACTTAAAAGCGCATCAAATTTCGTTCGTCGTTCGTTGATAAACGTCATAGAAATATTCTACATGCGTTAAAATTAAATACAATTAAATACAACTCTCTTGTTTATTATATAATACATAAAATATGAAATTTGCTATGTTGTAAAAACGACCAAATTCGAGCCACTTTAGTTTTAAATTCAACAACACAAACGAATACATTTACAGTTCAACCCTCAGCATTATATGTTGGTATTCAATAAATTCAACAATAAAAATGATTCATTAAATACCGAAATATTGCAGTAACAAAATAACAAAGCAAAACGTATAAAATGTAAGCTAAATTAAATTCACGAGTTCAGAGCGAGGTGTGGAAATACATATCGAAATTGGAACATTAGAGACTATCTCGGATATATTTTAGTAAATTATATAAACAGAAAATATCATAAAAATGTATTTTTCTAGAAGTGCAATGCAGCAAATAAAAAACATAAAAATATTTACCCTTTATACCGCCACAGGAAACACAGTTTCCAAATCTCTAACTTTGTGCCACAAGTTAAAGCCAAAGTACTAAAATTTTCTACTTGAAATATTTACAGTTGGTAAATATATGTAAGAAATAGCCCTAAAACTGCAAAGAGCAAATGATAATATTGTAAACAAGTCAACAAAGTGGAGTATTAAACTAAATGAAGATAAATCGAAGGGCGATTTAGCAAAAGGAAACCCAAATACACATTCTTGAACGCACTTTTAGTATTCCATCTAATGACGTATTCGAAATTTTTACACGATGTTTTGTATTTTTTAGAACAACATTAATTTTCTTGTTTCTTCCGAGCACCATATTGTATTCTATCAGTATTAGAAAGAAATAGTTTTTATTACATATCTAACATTAAGTAGAGTATCAAAGGTTGGTTCAAGATTTATCTAAGAAAGGCTAAATAAAGATACTACTAGTAAAAGAACGAAATGACCTTTTCCTTTCTTTTTAAATCACCATTATTTGCCGTAAATCCATTTTCTCTTCAGATCCAGAAGAAGCACATGATTTACAAACTTTACCAGATTTAATCTTACTTGCTACCTCAATAATAAACAAGAATACCATGATGAGGATCGAAATGAGTTATATATATAGGAATTGAACTACCAAAAAACTGTAAAAATATCAATATATAGTAATTTCTCCATGTTTATTTAATTAAGTGTCCGTAGGTGTTCCTTATAAGGTAATATTTAATTTTATCTTTAGTCATTATCGTTCATATGTTTTCTAAGGGATTTATATCAAGACTCATTGAAGGCCACGTAAATATTTCAATATTATTTTGCATCTGCATTTAGCAATTATCTTGTTGGAAAATAGAATTATTTGGAAGAATTTCGTTGACAGACGGCAGTATTACATTATCTAAAATGTCTATGTATTTCCTTGAATTTAATCTCCCATCTATGTTCCAACATATTACCAAACTTCTTCTATTAATCCATAATCAAACATTTACCTCGAATCTTTCAGTCGTATCATTCTTGTCGGTATAATTTTCGTTACAGCTACATCAAAGAGGTCTGTATATTCGAACATGACTGTGATTTAAACACTTTTTCATCAAAAAAGATTATTCTACACCAAAAATTTTCATTAAATAAATGATTAAAAACAAAAATTACTCAACCTTGTTTTTTTCTTTAGTAAGTCTATACTTTTTGCTAGTGCAGAATCGTTTAAGTCTGATTTTCAAATTTACCTTAAAACAATTGATGTACAATAGATGGAGGAAGATTGATTTCTATACTTACTATTCTAGCTACTGTAAAAGGATGGTATTTTAAACAGTCAACTGTATTAGTATTATACAGACTAATTGTGGTAACAACTGGTCTTCAAATTCCTCTTTTATTTTTTGTTGTGATTTCATCCTACCATCGTGTTTCGATTCGAAATGCTTTCATTTAATTTGTATTTTTCAGACAGTCTCCTTATATCATCAGCCATGTAAAACAGAAGTAGATATAGGAAGAACCTTATGGTCCTTTACATAAGATTATCAGTTTTGGTATTTCCATTATACGTTTTCTGCTACCCGAAGGCGTATTAGAATCGTTTCAGTTTTTTTTGAAAATCATGTCTTTTCGACAATTATTGGTCTCTGAAAATTCTTTCTATACTCTCCAAGATTTTTGAGCAATATTTATACAATTTTAAATAGTTCATAAGAAGGAGAAGCAAGAAAACAGCGAGAATATTTAACAAGAAACTTATCATCACCCGAAGTACGAGGGAGCGTTTTTATATTCCCGGAATGAGCGGGTTGTAGAGGGGTGAGTAGGCGCATTGGGGGCGTGGCCTGTGCAGCGACTCATGATTAGTATAAATACGAAGTTTCATTGTTATTAGACAGTTAGTCTTTGAGCTATCGTCAACCAAGTAACATAATCAGGAGTGAAAAGTGAAATATGGAAAAAATCGAATATCGTGCCGTTATAAAGTTCCTTACCAGGCAAGAAAAATCAGTCGCGACCATAATGAATGAGATGTCATTGGTTTACGGCGACTCTTGTCCAGGAAAAACCATGGTGTACAAGTGGCATAGTTTATTTAAACAAGGAAGGGAATCCCTTGAAGACGACCCGAGGCCTGGCAGGAGCATTGAGGTGACCACGCCAGCACTTATCCAAAAAGTTGAACAAATTGTACTCGAAGATGCTCGACTAAAGAAGAAACAACTCGCAGAAATGGTTGGAGTATCCGATACAACAATTTTTAAAATCCTACACGATCATCTCGGCATGTCTAAGGTCAGCGCAAGATGGGTGCCGAGAATGCTCACGCCGCCGCAAAAACAACAGCGCGTAGTGTTCGCGTGCATTTTTGGGCCTCTGTAATGAAGACAAGGATGGTGTATTGAGTGGAATTGTTGCTGGAGACGAAACTTGGGTTCATCGTTATGAACCTGAGTCCAAACAAGCCATGCAGTGGCATAAAAAAGGCACAGCACCTCCCAAGAAATTTAAAGTGTCACAATCAGCTGGGAAACTCATGGCAACGGTATTTTGGAAGGAATATTGTTGATTGATTATAAAGATAAAGGTGTTTCTATAACCGGAGAATATTACGCTTCAATATTAGAGCGACTAAAAGAAGCCATTAAAGAGAAAAGACGGGGAAAATTGACAAAAGGTGTTCTGCTTTTGCACGACAACGCGCCCGTCCACAAGAGCCGCGTTGCGTTAGCTGCCCTGCATAAGGTGGCCTTCGAAATTGTGAATCACCCACCCTACAGCCCAGACCTGGCCCCGAGTGATTATTACCTGTTTCCGAAAATGAAAAAAGAGCTGCGGGGTAAAAAATTTACTGCCGATGATGAAGTCAAGGAGGCAGTTTCGGCGTATTTTGCAGATAAAGAGAAATCATTTTTTTATGAGGGTATAAATAAATTAATTGAAAGATGTGAAAAATGTATCCGTCTTGCAGGTGAATATATTGAAAAAGAAAAATAATTTGGTTTTTTTATTTCCACCCCTTGTCCCCCATTCCGCGAATATAAAAACGCTCCCTCGTAAATTTATCCGGAAAGGACGACATCATTTGACTCAATGTTTTTTCATTAACAGACGTGACTCAAAAAGCAAGGAAATCGATAGAAATATAAAGAGGATCTTCTCAACAAAGTCAGTCGAAGATGAAACAGTTACAATTTCACCAAGAAATGTATTAAATGTTAATAATAATCAATAATGTTTATTTAAGAGATGCCTTTTCGTAATCATTTCGTACCATCAATTAATTTCGTGAACAATTTTTAAAGCATTTTACCCATTTGGAAAATGTACATTCGACGAAAAAAATGCGGAAAATATATGCACCAGACAACGTTTAAAATTCCCACGAACAAGCACTGTATAGTGTCTAAACTTATAGTAATATACATGCTGCCTTGACAGAAAATTTTGCAGATAAATATTGTATAATGCATATATTGCACAGATGATAGATTAAGAAACTGCATCGTATATACAAAAAGGAATAACGACATGTTGTTACACACGACTCTCCGCCAAACACAGTTACGTCGGAAGTAAGGAGTACTCTCCATATGACAATACATATTTAATTAGTAAAGTAATTTCACAACAGAGTAAGCTGTTTTTCCCGGCAGTGTCTTTCGAATTAAGGAAGACGCAAGTAATTCCACACACAGATGACAACTGGAAAGCTTAATTAAATATACAGCAAGGAAACGTTATGTTACGTTTTGACTAAAAAACTAAAGACGATAATTACTGTATGTTGGCTTTTGTACGAATTGTTAAGACGATCTCAACTAAACCGCTTAAGATTAACGTCTCTTGATGTTTTGTCCGCGAATGCAATCCTGAAAGGACTTCAGTGAAGAAAGTTTAGAAGAAAATTATGAGTATCTACAAATCTAGATGAGAAAGAAAATAATTATACTATTTTCTTGTATAATCGACTATTAAAATCTGGTATATCGTTCTTCTATAGACGAAAAAAAGTCTGAATCAACTAGCAGAGGATTCATTGGAGAATGCTGAAAAGCAGCAATAAATTCTGCACTAAAAATTGAGAATTTTGGATTTAAAGGCTGATTTTTTTCCAATCTAATTTTGATATTTTATTTGTAACGTACAATTTGGTATAATACTACTGTGGGCAAAAAATAGTAAGACTTTTTAATTTAAATTTCGCGCATGCGTCTGTGCCAAATGTCACATCAAAATAATCATTAGTGTTTAGTATACGCTTGTATTTCTGAAGTACAAAAGGTTCATTCGGCGATTTTTACAATGAGTGAAATTATTCAACAGAGAAGTTCCATTAAATTTTGTGTACGGAATCAAATTTCTGGTGCCGAAACGTTCAGAATGTTGCAAAAGGCCTTTGGTGATAATTGTTTGTCGCGAGCAAGTGTTTTTGATTGGTACAAATTATTCAAAGAGGGTTGAGAACGCGTTGATGACGAACCACGTCCAGGACGGCCATCAACATCAACTGATGATCAACACGTCAATAGAATCAAGGTATTGGTGCTTGAGAATCGGCGATTAATAGTCAGAGACCTTACTGGCATCGTTGGAATATCGGAAGGATCAGTGAAAACCATTTTGAAAGATCATTTGTGCCTAAGAAAAGTGAAAGCACGATTTGTTCCAAAATCAGTCAATTTTTTCGAAAAACAGCGTCGCGTTGACGTCTGTGAAACAATGCTTTCCAACTATCAAGACAAAATGAAAGGCATCATAACTGGAGATGAGACTTGGATCTACGCTTATGATCCGGAAACAGACGATCAATCTGCTGAATATCGTATCAAAGGTGAGCCGAAGCCCAAAAAATCACGTCAAAGCAAGTCAAAAATCAAGGTTATGTTGACAGTTTTCTTCGATTATCGAGGTGAGGTGCATTCCGAATTCCTTCCGATCGGCCAAACTGTCAACAAAGAATACTATTTGAGTGTTATGCGTCCTTTGCGCAATGCTATTCGTAAAAAGAGGCCAGAATTATGGGCCGACAACTCTTGGTTTTTGCACCACGATAATGCACCGTCGCATACTGCATTAATTCTTCGTGAGTTTTTCGCCAAATTTTCAACTAATATCGTGCCGCAACCACCGTATTCGCCTGATTTAGCTCCGTGCGACTTCTGGCTATTCAGCAAACTCAAATGACTGCTCCGGGGAAACCATTTTGAGTCAATTGAAGACATTAAACGTGAATCGCTACGCGCATTGAAGGCTATTCCTGAAATTGACTTAAAAACTTATTCGAAAATTGGAAGAAACGTTGGCACATGTGCATTGTGGCCAGGGGGGATTACCTTGAGGGGGACGAAATAGATTTGGAAGAATAAATTAAGAATTTAAAAATTATGAACAAAGTCTTACTCTTTTTTGCCCATAGTAGCATATGACGTTCATTTTCAGAGTTCTATTTTTGAAATTAAATAAAACAGTTTGTGAAGACGGTATCGCCACAGTTGTATTTATATTTTGAAAAATATTCGCTAACATTACATTAAAAAATTGTATTATAAAGTAGTTGAGTACTTATGCACAGAGAAGTCAAATTGAGGTGCGCGTCATAGACGTGCGCTTTATAGTATATACACAAAAGAAATAATAAGTTGTAAATTTATAAAACACGGTAGGACACTTTCCGTGTTAAATGTCTTCCGTGAAGTTACATAGTGTATAATAACGTTTAAATATTTGCAAATGTTTATATTCATAAAACGAGAGTTCTATATCTAGTAAAGCTATATTTGCATAATTAAAATAATCTGTAAAACAACGTAATGGATCTGTAGACGCACCACCACAATTTTTTCTTAATGTGGCAAAATCTGAATCCTTGTCTAAAACACTATCAAACTTCGTATAACACGAGAATTTTCTGCGTCTGCTATCGCGCATAGTTATGCGTGAAAATCTTTCACTATTTTGACAGATTCTACTAACAACAACGAAAGACTTTCTAATTTTTCTATTGCCTCCAGTAGACCTACGTAATTGTTCTGAACAGTTTTTAAATTTGCTTTAACATGACTATCTTTAAATTTTGATCTTTACTTGATAGCTGCAACTTTTTTCGGATCGGATTTTAAAACCACCTTCATTATATCCTCAAATTCATAATACTAGAACCCTGCCTGTGACCATGTTTTCCAACGTGAAAAAATCGACTCTGGTGATTTAGGGATACTGGGACACGTTTTAGAGATTTGCACTGCTTTTGTATGTGATATTAAAGCATCTATCTCGGGATATCACAGTCGGATAGGTTTTGTCACAAGAGTGAAAGCATGAATTGTACACGTAACATGAAACAAATTAGCACAATGTTTCTTAAGATACTGACCTACAGAAAGTATGTTTGCGGTACCATCACAAACATTAACAGTTGGTTTTTTGATAGTTCAAAATTTTCCAATGTATGTAATACTAACTTTTAAATTACTTCGATAGTACATTATTGTACTTTTCTAGAAGTTAATAAAATTGATTAAGACGATTGACATGGTCCTATTGTATGTATTATAACAATAACAACAGAATCTGTTACTTCACCTACACATAACCACAGCTTCTTATTTTTCAATTCGGACTTACATAAATCTATGTTCAATACGTTCACAGACGGATGGTAGAAAATTTCGTAACGCCATCTCTAAGTAACGGCTATTTGATATGTTTATTCCAGAATGAATAAAATGATTCATTGAATATCAAAGTAAACGGAAGATCATACAAAATTATTGTTACACATAAATGGAATAAAAATTCGTCCTTCGATTTTACGGCAGTTTTATTTTTTGATATATGCTTTGTACTTTTTACGTGTCATTTACAGAGGCTTTTCGTCCAGTATATTATGACCATATCGCAAACTGTACATTTAACTTTTGCGCCATTGTAAATTAAATCTGGATGTCCACTTATTAACTTATTTAGCAATGGGCGTTTTCTCGCTATACCATCTAACTGTGACATTATTATTAATACATACTAATATGTAATATCGCATACGAAATTGTGGAAATTGCAGATCAGAAGGCAGAAGGCAGCGGGCTGACCTGGTACACCAATGAAGTGCACCTCGAAATTGCATTTCCACTTATGAAAACCAAGAATTATTGAAATAAAGCACCTTACTTTTTCACAAAATGAATTTTAATTTAAAAAACTACCTCTGCAGACGTATTGTACATCTAATTGTTTAAATTAAAACTTATTTTGTGAAACAGTAAATCTAAAAAGTTACATCAACCAAATAGCCTTTACGATTCATCTGGGTGGTTCGAATCCCGGTTACACAATTTTCAACGAGTTTCTCGTATAAAAGTAACTGAATGTCTTCAATGACGTGAGTCATGTTGGTCGTTACGTCAACATTCGTTTGCGGTTTATCAATATCGACCAAATATTTCACATAGTCCCACAAAAAATAATATAATCGAAATAAATCACAGAATCTGAATTAAACGTACCAGTCGCTGTCTCCAACTGGTGATATAATGAAATGTTAAAAAGTCTCAGCTAATAAATGGATTGCATTTCGTTAATATGTTGCGTACCAAGATAGCTAGTAAAATATAGCTTGAAAGGTTTTTGTATGTACGAATCTAGAGCCATCTTTCCTCTTGATAGTTTAGTTTATGTTGGTTGTCAACCTGGGGAAACCACGAATAAGAATCTGGGATTTGAAATAATGCAAACTTTAGTGCGTGGTATCCATAATTCTAGTCTAAATTTGACAATTGACAATTATCTTGCGAGTGTTCTATTGGCGAAGAATGTTTTGGGAAAATATTGCTCCTGTTAGTAGGTTACATCAAAATAAGCAAGATATTCCAAAGGAGATGGAAACATCGAAAAATTATTTAGTTACATGCTCTTTATTTTGCCTCAAAGACGACATGGTAAGTTACGTACCTAAAAAGAACAGTTACATATCAAAAAATAACAAATTGTCTTCTATCAGACTAAAATAAAAGGTGGTGTCGATGTTATGGGTCAAATGGTGTCCACGTACACATGTAAATTGCACAGTAAGTGATGATTTAAGACGTTTTTCTTGACTATAATTGACGTGACAGCACAAAATACACTTATTGTTTTTATCCAAAGAGCATCGAAATCTTTCTAAGATAGTTAGCAAAGCAATTGCCATTACTTCATGTACCAAGAAGATCGACTAATTCTAACATACGATGTAACATTGTTGAACGTATGAAAAATTTATTGATATTTCTACAGCTGAAACAAATGAAAACGTTCAAAGGAAAAATATGCTTAATGTTTCCTTCAAAAATAGATTTTCTAATTCCAAAAAATCAATAAAAAATTATTTAACATGAGAAACAGTGCTGTCTAGACCACATCAGAACGAATAATTTAATAATACAAATATATATATATATATAAATAATACAAATTTTAAGCACTCGAATAATACCCCAGTCCTGATAGTCTTAGGGTTAAGCGCATAATATTCTGTAATTAGTTTTAACAAGACAAAACAAATATATAAACCTTTAAACAAATTTATTATTTCAAATTTGTATTTGTTTTTTGTGATATAAATGATTGAAGTTTTATTTCAATAAATTTGTATTTCCGCATTTTATAATGTGTTTTAATAGGCGGACTTGTAAAATTCGGTTTACGTGAAAGTAGATGATGTACCAGATATACATTAACAAGACAAAAAAAGTTCTGAATGTCCTGTATTTGGATTGGAAAAATAAAGTGATATTGTAATATATTTTATAATTTTATATTTATCCAATTACTCCACAATACAAAGCTATATTTTGATTTCAATAATGCAGCACAGTATTACTTTTGTAACTTTGGTATGCGCGATTCCAATAATTGAAAACAGGGAGAATTCTTTTTGATATTTTGTCGTCTGTAAAAGAATTAGATCAAAAGTTCACAATTTCGTTTTATTTTCAGGAAATTGCAAAGACAGAAGGAACGATTCTGCAAGACGGTGTATAGCAGTGTTCTCTCTTATACGGAATGTACGCAAGCTTTCAATACGACAACATTTCTACATTCGCTGGACCCGGACCCGCTGAATATCTTCGGTAACAATTCGACTAACAACGATTGGTTCGCCCAGCATCATAGTAATGTTTCCGATAAAAACGATACGTTTTCGACAACTGAACCCTCTCTCGCTCCAGTTTTACCACCCTTTCAGTTATGGCAGACGATTCTCATTGCTTTTTGTTTGGCGCTTTGCATCATTCTGACCGTAGGCGGAAACATTTTGGTTCTTCTCGCATTTATGGTTGACAGAAACATTAGACAACCCAGCAACTATTTTATAGCGTCCTTAGCTGCCACCGATATGCTCATAGGTTAGTATTTAATTACTTATATATAAATATTGTTATGTTCTGCATTATTCAAGAGATGCGACCATCTTAAGAAATAATATTTATGTTGAGATACGAGTTAATAAAGAAATATATACTATTTTAAATATCATAACCATTAAAGTATCTACATAAGTTAATATATCTAAGTTATTAAGTTTAGATATGTATTAAAAATTATTTTAGTTTAGAATATTGATTAATAAAGTAACTATGGAGAATACAGGATGTTTCCAAAAGAATATACGTATTTCGAATGGATATATTTATTAAACTTTAAGACATACGAATATGAAACTTTACACACATATTTATGAACCTCTCAAGTTCAGAATACCGATATTCAATATGTCCTCCATCAGCGACAGGAACAATGTCACATCGATACTCAAATTCCTCCCATACTCGGGCAAGCATGTCCTTCGTCACTGATGTTATGGCAGTACGGATCCGGTTCTTCAACTCTTCCAGGTTCTGTGGGGGTGGTGGTACATAAATGTTGTCTTTAACGAAACCCCACAGGAAGAAATCACAGGATGTCAAATCCGGTGACCGTGGAGTCCAGCTGAGACATGCTAAATCGCCAGCTCCTTGACGACCAATCCAACGGTTCTGTAGAGTTTCATTCAGATATTCACGCACTTGGTGACTCCAGTGAGGGGGTCCCCGTCTTGTTGAAAAATGAAGTTCTCTTCGTGCAACTTTGGAAACAACCATACTGCTGACCGTTAAGACTGTTTCCATCAAAGAGAATGGGCCGTAAACAGACGATCGGGATATCGCACGAAACACATTGATTTTACGCGAATCTCCTACATGTTCAATGGCTGCATGTGGATTCTGTAGACCCAAATTCGAACATTGTGTTTGTTTATCAGACTACTAACATGGAAAGTCGCTTCATCACTGAACACGATGTGTTGCGCGAAAGTGTTATCGTTGTCAATAGCATCATGAATCTCTTTACAAAATGCCACACGTTTCCGTTTGTCATCAGGAAGCAGAGCTTGTAACAACTGTAACTTGTACGGCTTCATGACCAACCGACGTCTCAAAACACGCCTAATTATTGTTATAGGCCGTTGTAACTCCCGACTGGCACGACGAGTTGATTTTGAATGATTGCGTTGAAAAGCAGTTTGAATTCGTGCAACATTTTCTTCAGAAAGACGAGGGCGGCCAGAACTCTTTCCTTTACATACACATCCTGTATCTACAAACTGTCGATATCATCTGCGAATGTTCCACTCTTTCGGAGGATCAATTTGGTAGGTCAACCTGAAACGTCTTTGCACTGTAATCACGGAATTGCACTTCGCAAACTCGAGAACACAAAATGATTTCTGCTGTGGAGTAGCCATTTCAGACATATGTCAGTTATCAAGAAAAACAGAATGCAACTGACATCTAGCGGCTATTAAATAAACTAGACTATGTATTCGTTTCTCCAATAGCCGAGCTGAGGCGTGGCGATCGATACTTTGGACAAAATAATACTTTGTAATACGTATATTCTTTTTGAAACACGCTGTGTAATAATACTTATAGTGTATATGTAAATAAACTTGTAAATGCGTCTATATAAACTATAACACTTATATTGTGTATAATATAATAATACCTTTATTAAATTTAAAGTCCGGTCCGGATGACTATACCCTGAGACATAGGATGGCAAAATAATAATTATTTTTATTTTATTTGATTTTTAGTTAAACTTATTTTTTTTACAATTGATACTTTTATAAATTTAATTATATTCTAAAAATCATTCACATATTTAACTATATTGTAACTTTTTGGTACATTTGAATGTGAGGAATTTGTTATCATCTTTTATATTCAGTATTGTAAATTATATTTATTTATTAATTATTTATATCAGTATAGGAGTGTGCATAAGTAAGTGACCTCTTGCAAAATATTCAATTCTTTAGCAATATTGTTTCCACGAGGAATACTATTCTACTTTTACTCTCATAATGAAACCCCCGGAAGTGAAAATGTGAAAATTAAGTGAAAGAAAAGCAGTTTCTGTGAAAATATTCTGAGTTAATTGTACTCGAAACAACCACCGACAAAGGACAGATTACCCTGTCCCTTGTCGGTGGTTATTTCGTTACTTGCTTTAGGACAGTTTCTGCACGATGTGGGTTAGTATACTATATATTGTTAGCTTTAGTGTTTTCAATTATAGAAAAATTGCTTACTTTAGTACAAAGCCAGTGAATATTTTTTATTCTCTCATCCGTTTTCTGATTTGGTTAATTTCTCGAAAGGGTAGTGATGTGCCTAGAATATCTGATGAAAATCGCTAAAGAATAGTGTCTTCTCATCAACAGGTCAGCGGCAAATTGCAGAAAGAACGCAATGTTCTAAGACTTCGATTTTTAGTATTATCAGGAAGCACGAAATATCCGATTTGGTGACTAACAAAAAAGAACTAAGAAATGTAAAAGGGGGTTATCATAAATACTATTAATTGACATGCTTGCCAAATTAGACAAATTCATCCAAAGAATTAACATCTTCGTAGATCGACAGAAATTAATGTACATCCTTCAACTGTTCAGCGCCATCTAATTAAACGGATATAGTGTTGCAAGAAGAAAACCACTACTACGAAGGGATATTAAACAGAAACGGTTGGAAACCCAAATTTGGAATATTCGAATCCAAAACGAAACAATATGCTCGCACAAGGGTTTGATAAGAACAATAAAACATATAGATGGATCTGTGAAAGTATGAGTTTGCGCATCTGCGGAAGAAGTTGATCCATTAATTAAAATTACAAGAAAATTTACGCCTGCGAAACATTTACAGTTTCTGCAGTAACATACTACACCAACAGGAACACAAATAATTGGCAATAATTACATTTTCCAGCACGATAACAATCCAAAGTATACCGCTACGTTAAAACAGTAAAAAATTATTTTAATGAAATTGAGGAGCAACGTGTTGGCCAAACTTTAATCTGGGCACCACAAAGTCCATATTTAAATATTATCGAAAATACGTGAGATTATTTAGATCGTGTGGACAGAAAAGAGTGCCAACTAATACCAATCAACTTTTTGATATCCTTTTGTAAGAATGTAATAATATTCCACAAGAATTGCTGATGAAACCGTTCGGTAGTTCACCCAAACGCGAGAAAAGTGTAATATCTGCTAAAGGTGGCCATAGTAAATACTAGTATTATTTTTTTTATTATTAATATTTTTCAGTTGTATGCAATTTTTTTTATTATATTGTTAATATTCAAAATATGTACTATGTAGAAGAAAGTTTCTTTTGGTTATTTTTTTGAAAATTATGCAGAAAGATACTTTTTCTATGGTGGTTACTTACTTATGCACATGCAGTACGTACATACGAAATATATAGATGGCCTCAATTGATTGCATTAACTCTATATTAATTGTTAAGCTGTTTTGAAACAGTAATACATGCCTTAGGAAAACATTACATTTGATAGTTGCAGTTAACGCTTTTTGAAACTGAATGTTAAAAGGAATCATTCTATTATTAATAACACCCTATCTGCTACATATGTTTCACCGATTCACGGATCTTCAGGCAGATTTGTGTTATTAATGAACGATTCCTTGGTAGCGTCTATCATATCGTTTCGATACAGAAAAAAGGCGCCAGTTTTTCATCTTTTTGAAAATGCTATTAACACATGTTTATTTGTTATTATATACTGTTCATTAAATGATTTTTTCTATTCATTAAATAGTTTTTGTTTATAAAATATTAGGGCAGATCAATATTTAGTGAGCCTAGACAAGAAGACACAAATTTTTTGGCAAAATATTTTATTTTGTAACATCTAGTGAAATTAAAACCTTTTCAATAAACGAAGAGGAAATAGTTCATGCAATGTTTCTATAATACATTATATGTTACCATCTATAATTAGATTTAACTTCTTTGGAACATTATCAAACGACTTCAAACACCGAAATTACAAAAACTGCATTAATAGTTACGATAAAGTAAGTTATAAAGACACAATAATATTTAATTTTCTTCTAAAGAAATGTATCGCGATAGGCCTTTTAACAAACTTTCTTTCAATACACTAAATGAAGGACAAAGCACTGTCCACATTTAATAACTCTGGAAATTTTTGCAAATAGATGTTTAAAGACTCTAAGGCCTGTAAATTTTAATGGAGACTGTGGTTGATTAAATTAATCAATTATGATTAACATAACCCCTTTCCACAATAATTTGCGTATTCTGTATACACATTTCGACAAATAAGTTGTTATCATTAGCAAACAATTGATTACAGTTTCGCACCTAGAACCATGGCAAAATCCGCACAGAGGCAAAGTCCGTACTAGACTTATACCGTCGAGACTCAAACATACACTGTGCGTGTTTGTCAAACCCCAAAAATTCTTCGAATTAAAATTAAAATCATGTGAAAAGCAAAAATCATTTTTCGAAAAAGCTTTGCCGGTGAATAAAAAAGCTTTACTTGCCTCTTATAAAGTTTCATATAGAACAATTAGATGCAAAAAGCCTCACAGCGAACTGAGTGTGCTCCCACCATATCGGGAAGACTCCAAAGTTTATAAGAAAACATTGTATGATTCACAGAGAAGCTTTGGCTTCCAAAGAAAGACTTCTGGTCCGCTGACCACAGTTGTAGCAGTAAATTATATCAAAATAAAACATATTAAATCAAGAATTTTTGTTTTACTTTGTAAAGACGTGGGTACAGTACATTCAGCGTTACCGTTTTTGTGAGGCAAGATGGTTGTCACGTGACAAAGTTTTGCGACTGGAGGCCGAGAAATTTCAAGAAGATTTTTTTGTGATGAAATCGAGCTGCTTGGTTCACATATTCGAGAAATTAATTTAAACGTTTCTTAGATAAAAGTGAGGAAGTTAATACTTTTGTAGATATTGGAATTATGAAGCAGAAATTTAACCAAAGAAACTTAAAAATGTTTGCAAATGCAAATGAAGTTAAAACTTACAAGGCCGAACAGCTAGATATTAAAGTTTTTTTTTGTGGTCATCGGAAACCATTTAGCTATGTTGGCAGAGAACTTTAAAAAGTTGATTTAAAACTTGTGGGACTTCGATAAAGCCATAATGTAGTTTTTGCAGCAAGTGGTGATAGTCCACTTTTGCAAGTATCAGATTTCGTTTTGGTTGAGTGAGTGATAAAAATGTACTTTCGTAAAAGAAGAATATTAGTCAAGCTAGTGGAAAGCTGGGTAAAGTTTACGATAGCACTACTCTACAGGAGCGACGATCCCATCGATGATTCACGAAACTCCATGCTAGTGATCTTGATCTTAATAACGCTTGCCTTTCAAGGAGGTCCACTGTCCATGTCGGTAAAATAAAGGCATTGGTCGAGTTAAACTACGACACACGACATGAGATATTACAGAAACGTTATATAACTATTACTCAAGGATTTACAACTGAACTGAAGAGCTAAAATATATTAGTAAGCGCCTTATTTACATGCATCACATACTCGAAGAAGTTTACTTAACGACGCGTGTAAACGTCTGCAATATGCTCCTTAAGCGTGAGGAAAACGATCTTTTTTGAATCTCCTGATGATTAATGATAAGAAGTGAATTTCTTATGACAATGTGATGCGAAAACGGCCTTGTGCTAATCAGAAAATTCGCCTCAAACGTCGTCCAACGCAGAGATTCATCAGAAGAAGATTACGCTCTTAGTGTAGTGAGTTTTTAAAGTCGCTGTGCTTATCGAGTATCTGCCAATGAACAACACAATTGATTCAAATACATCAATTAACTTAAATACGTATTGTTGGTAATTCATCAGTTTGAACGGAACCATCAATCAGAAACGTCCACAGTAGTTCGCTAATCAGAAACGGGTGGTACGTTATATCATTATGATATAGCAGAACCATGCACAAGTTTGATCGTCAGTCAAAAATTAATAGATTAATAGATTCATCAGAAGAAGATTACGCTTTTAGTGTAGTGAGTTTTTAAAGTTGCTGTTCTTTTCGAGTATCTGCCAATGAACAACACACTTGATTCAAATACATCAATTAACTTAAATACGTATTGTTGGTAATTCACCAGTTTGAACGGAACCATCAATCAGAAACGTCCTCAGTAGTTCGCTAATCAGAAACGGGTGGTACGTTATATCATTATAATATAGCAGAACCATACACAAGTTTGATCGTCAGTCAAAAATTAATAGATTAATAGATTCATCAGAAGAAGATTACGCTTTTAGTGTAGTGAGTTTTTAAAGTTGCTGTGCTTTTCGAGTATCTGCCAATGAACAACACAATTGATTCAAATACATCAATTAACTTAAATACGTATTGTTGGTAATTCATCAGTTTGAACGGAACCATCAATTAGAAACGTCCACAGTAGTTCGCTAATCATAAACGGGTGGTACGTTATATCATTATAATATAGCAGAACCATGCACAAGGTTGATCGTCAGTCAAAAATTAATAGATTAATAGATTCATCAGAAGAAGATTACGCTTTTAGTGTAGTGAGTTTTTAAAGTTGCTGTGCTTTTCGAGTATCTGCCAATGAACAACACAATTGATTCAAATACATCAATTAACTTAAATACGTATTGTTGGTAATTCATCAGTTTGAACGGAACCATCAATTAGAAACGTCCACAGTAGTTCGCTAATCATAAACGGGTGGTACGTTATATCATTATAATATAGCAGAACCATGCACAAGTTTGATCGTCAGTCAAAAATTAATAGATTAATAGATTCATCAGAAGAAGATTACGCTTTTAGTGTAGTGAGTTTTTAAAGTTGCTGTTCTTTTCGAGTATCTGCCAATGAACAACACAATTGATTCAAATACATCAATTAACTTAAATACGTATTGTTGGTAATTCATCAGTTTGAACGGAACCATCAATTAGAAACGTCCACAGTAGTTCGCTAATCATAAACGGGTGGTACGTTATATCATATCATTATGATATAGCAGAACCATACACAAGTTTGATCGTCAGTCGAAAATTAATAGATCTTGGATGAGATAATTGTGCCAACAACCCAATATTTTTAAAGCTTAATTTAATTTGAAAATAAATAAATTTTTTACACATCGTCTTTGTATCGATAATAATTATAAACCAGCGATAAAGCCAGTAATTTAATATTTTTTTCCTTCATCCTATTCAGTTATGATTTTCAATTATAGTGTACTGAAAAATTCATTTTCACTGTCACATTCTCTGTTTCCATACATACGAGGACTTGGTTTTGTTCTATGCATAAGTACCAAGGTATAATTAACTTCCGTTGAAATTGAATAATACCTCAAAACTTTCCACATTTAAAGCAAAACGAAAAACAAATCCCGTTCTGAAAGTTTTAAGTTAGGTTTCAGAGTTCAACAAAAGCACCAACTTTAAATCGCAGGGAACTGCGTAATTTATTTAAAGTGATAGGTGTATTTATGTGCATATACAGTGTGATTAAAGATAAACTGCAAGTTGTATGTTGAAAACGTATTTTTTTACGTACATACACTTTTAACTTTTCTATAATTTGTTGCACAAAATTGCAATAAATAAAGATAAATTAAATTTGATTTGAAATTCTTTTTATACGAGTATAATAATATTTAGTAGAGATTTTTGAAAATAAATACTAATTTTTCGATTAGTTTCTAAGACTACACTAATTTGCCTTCTACGAGTTGGGTCATAGAAACGTTTCTTTAACGGAACGTTACGAAGGGAGGGGAGGTCGTAGATAAGTGAAAATGAATTCGTCGAACGCTTCGAAGCCGAATTAAGTCATGCGAAACCTTAATGAAAACTTTACTTCTTGACACATTTATCTTCCTTAGTTATTGAGCACATTTTGACCTATTCGAATGTGTGAATAAGCAGAATATGCGCTCTTGGAAGGGTATAACCCCAGAGAGCTCCACGTGAAGTCATTTCACAATGACAAGATGACAGTATGGTATATATTGTTGGAAATTAGAGTAATTATTTTTTTGAGAAAGATAAGCAGTTACTACTAAATCACAGCAGTGAAAGTTTCTTCGAATTTGGTTTGAAATAAATGCATCTAGAAAAATGACTGGTCCTAATTTCCAATAGAATGATGCCAAGGCCTACTCAATCCGAGCTTCGATAACAATTTTGAGGAAAATTTTCCACGTACGGCTCATCTCAAGTCTACACGTCATCCCATGGGCGACCCACCCGATCTTGGTCCAGTGCTTTTTTTAAACTCATTCATCATCGTACATGTGAAATTCGCCCGTCAATGCGATTGATGTACCCTTTAACCTGGAGATATTTTGAACTGTTAGATACACCACTGTTGTTATTGTGTCCACAGGCTGTCTGAAAATAAAAAATAGATTTAAAGTGAGCAGGAAACGTTAATGAACTAATAAACTAAAATTGTCTATTCGGCCTTAGTTAATACCTTCTCACCTTCTGACCCTTGGTATGGTAATTGGACGGGCAATTGCTTTTCGTATCTCTGGCGGGTTGTTCAAATGAAGAGATAAATTCACTTGTATGACAAATTAGAAGAAAATAACCAGAAAATACAATAATAAAATAAAATCGTAAAAGCGAAAATGCCCTTGTATATATATATATATATAAATATCACTAGAAGAAATTATTTGTATCACTTTCTTCGTTTCACATCCCACTAAAGGAGAAGGTTTCACATCACGTAAGACCATAACTTCAGTAAATACCTCGCTTTACGGTTACCGATCGAATGACGCCGCTTAATACCCAAATCAGAAACAAAGGATAGTACATCTTTAAAGAAAATTCCAGATCATGAAACACGTGTCAATTCTACATACAGATAAGACAAGGACAACTCAGACTAATATATGTATCTATACTGACCGTAGGTGAGGGTAGAATAGTTAGATCTAGCTATTTTGGCCTCACCCGATATAACTAATGCGACCCGATAAGAAGTTTAATTTGTCGCGATTTTAAAATGCATAGGTAAATACTAATTCCAAGACTAAAATATTAGCGAAATGGAAGAGCTTACAAAGAAATATACAAATGGATACGAAAATAAAGCTAATGTAAAAATATAATTAAATTGGAATAAAATATTACAATACAGATATGCAAATATATATAAACAGAATAAATAGACTGCTATACGAAATTTTCGATATTAAAATGAAAAGTAAAATAAAATATATCCAAAGTGAAAATCGAATTGAAACATTACACTCGTACTAATTGTAAGTTTAAATATTTCATTATGAAATAACTGCGACATCAATCAATAGCAATTAGTTGATATTATTTGTAGCATCTATGATATATCCAGTAGTTAGACTAGTCCTTGATGAATTTGCAGTAAAAGTATTAATACTTTTTTCTTACAGGTACGGTTTCAATGCCCTTCTACACCGTATACGTGCTGATGGGTTACTGGGATTTAGGACCGCTATTATGCGATCTTTGGCTATCTGTGGATTACACTGTCTGCTTAGTTTCCCAATACACCGTTCTTTTGATTACGATAGATCGATTTTGTTCGGTCAAAATTGCCGCAAAATATCGCAGTTGGAGAACAAAAACGAAAGTATTACTTATGGTAACCATAACATGGATAGTTCCAGCATTGTTATTCTTTATTAGTATATTCGGTTGGGAACATTTTATTGGGTACAGAGACTTACTGCCGGGTCAATGTGCTGTGCAATTTTTAAAAGATCCAATATTTAACACCGCCCTTATTATTGGGTATTATTGGACGACGCTGATAGTTCTTTTTATTTTATATGGTGGCATTTACAAAACTGCTTATGATATGCAAAAGAAAAGTGAAGCGAAACAAAGAAAAATGCAAAGCATGGTAGCTTTAAGTGCTGGTGCAATGTCTGGCATGGCAGGTAGAGCAGCCGGAATAGGTTTATCGAAAACACAAAGCACACTTTTAAGTCAAGAAAAACCAGTGACAGCCGAAGCAACGGCAAATTCCACGAACCAAAATCCACAAACCATAGGTGCTGGTTCAGCTGATTCCAATTCTAGTCAAAAGACATGTTCGATTAAAAATAGTACTACCACAACCACTACTACTACAACTGCAGATACTAATCCAGAGAAAAGAAATGTGAACCTTACAGCCACGCAAACGACAACAGAAACTGAAAAATCTGAACGATCCAGCAGCCCTGCTTTTGAATCTGACGACGAAAGTACTACTCTCCAGGTCCAGCAACAAAATAGAAAAAGATCTTCCATTGTAGGTATAATAGTTCAAATAGGAGCATCGCCACACCTTTTTGAAAATAACAACAAAGTCAATGGAGGTATTCCGACAGAACGTCATCAAAGTCTCGATGCAATTTCGCCAATGCCGAAAATTTTGGAACAGAATTTATTGGATACCGATAATCCCAGC
Organism: Dermolepida albohirtum; assembly: GCA_031893035.1. Taxonomy (NCBI): domain Eukaryota; kingdom Metazoa; phylum Arthropoda; class Insecta; order Coleoptera; family Scarabaeidae; genus Dermolepida; species Dermolepida albohirtum. The sequence continues at coordinate 47,184 of JAVIWB010001618.1, forward strand.
GAGAGTTCCAAAGGGGTAGGTGATATGTGTAAACCCCTAAATCCTATCAGACCTTTAGAAAAGTCTCCATCATTGTCTCAAAAATCGCAACATATCATACCACCACCATTACAATTCCAAGCAACCCCACCTGCATCTAATTGTAGCCCCGTAGAAAGACCAAAAACTTTACACGTCAAACCGCAGGCCACTTATGACGTCCTGATCGGTTTAGATGGTGCGGATCTAAGATACATGGACGAAAGTAGCGTTGTTGTACCCTCACCCGTTTGTGAAAGTCCACCATCATCCAGTAGCATTACAGATACATCACATGTTATAAATACTGCCGCTAATACTTCCTTGCTACAGACTGCTTTGATGCGAGCCACGTCTCAAGCAAATCCTAAGAAAGTACATACTGAAGTAACACTGGCCTCTGAGAAAACGGTCACCACCGTCATAATGGATACCATACAGGGTGAGATGCGCGCTGACACTGAACCTAGCAGTCCATTATGTGGCATGCCCACCATCAGTCAAACAGGTAATGCAGTCACAATTATGGCGGCAACAGGTACTATTGTTGACGTGGAAACATGTAAATCTTTTGATAAAACAGAGACCACAGACGACAATCTGAGCGGCAGGAAAGATTTCGTCAAAAACATGGGGAGAAGGCTGAAAACGAAGAAGAAGAAGATCGAGGTTCTTGGGAGACAGAAGTCGAAATCAGAGAACCGGGCGAGGAAGGCGTTCAGAACAATTTCATTTATATTGGGCGCGTTCGTGATCTGCTGGACGCCCTATCATATTTTAGCTTTAGTGGAAGGATTTTGCTCCAATCCTCCATGCACCAATGGACATTTGTATATGTTTTCATATTTTTTATGTTATGCTAATAGTCCCTTGAATCCATTTTGTTACGCTTTAGCGAATCAGCAATTCAAAAAAACGTTCACCCGCATTTTGAAAGGAGATTTTCATATGACATAAAGAATGAGTACAGTAATATGTCAAACACGCATTTTTGTAATTTTACGAGTATTATTTTTCATTAAGTATATCTATAAGTATATTTTACAACAAAATATTATGGCCATGTTGGTATTAATAGTGTTCATACTTTATGTGATGGTTTGCTCTATCACGGCAGTATCAAAGACAAGAAACAAGAGTATTTGATGTATCCTGATTCCAAACCCAAAATAAATTCAATAACTTAAAAATCCGCACAAAAATAACAGGAATAGTGTTCATACTTTATCTATAAAAAAATTTTCAGATTTTCATAAGTTTCCTTCATGGAAAGTGCATGATCTATTGAAATGGAAGTGTAAAGGTTTCCATTATGTAATAAAACTGCTTCCAGGCTAGTCTTTGAGGAATCTATAAATTGCCGGCCAAACTATAGAAATCAATCAGATTTTCGTATTTGTTTAAAAACACTAAATCGTTTTTCTTTCTTCAAGATATTTCTTTCGCTAAGATATTAGTGATTATTAATTGCTCGAAGCGCACCCAAGAAGTTTTGTTTCCGATTTTGATACATTCAAATCTCGATCCAAGTCAGAGTTCAAACTTGTAATTAAATGTGACTCGCGTGATATATATCTAATGAAATCTGAATCGGTTGACTTATCTTTGTCTTTAAAGCTGGTGTCATTACTGCCTTGACTCTCTTCGTTTTGTTTGTCAATTAACAGTTGCGAAACTGGACGATGTTCGTTATGTGATTGGCGTTTTTGAGCCGATACTATCCTATATAATGATGTTTTTTTTTCTTACGCCTGTTGAGTCTTGCTGTCTTATTGACGCTAAAATAGCAATCTTCAAAATTGTTTTTTTGTTCTCTTTAGCGCATAGGAATGGTGAAACTCAAAGAATCTTGTTGTTCAGATAATCAGTCCCTTAAATATCTGCTGCATATAGAACATATGATACGTGGAACTCACGGTTTGATTTGATTTTTTTGCGACCACACCAAAGTAAAATTTACAAGCTCGACCAATAGTCAGACTTAACTTTTCACTCTTATTTGATGTAGTAAACTTACCATATTCGCAAAAAAATTATTTGGCTTACTTTTACACAAATGAGGGAGTGATTGTGTCAAAATAAAATCTGAACATAATTTTTCATGCTTTTCTGTTGTCAAAAGCTCACTGAACTTGTTACCACTGCCCTATACTGTGCTATTGCATTTAAAATCGTATGCGTGTTCTTATTCCCTTCCTAGAACGTAGTAACCTATCAGATTAGAACAACTATGCAAACTTATCTTTCCTAAAGTCAAGGAGTCACATCGCATCTAAGTAAATCTTTACCTGTTTTTCCTCCATAACCTGAGAATACTAGAGCTTTTTAAATAGTTTGTACTTTGTATATTCTGTATAATTTTATCAGCTACTGACTTAGGGTAAAAACTGTTAACCGGTGTAATTAAAGGTTCATTCTTGGTCGACATTCAAGGTTTTACAATTTTTCTGGCCCCAATGTAGTTCTAAGAATTTCTTTCTACTATCCTAAAATCTTCGTTCACTTTCTTAGATAGTGTTTACGTTCCTGCAGCATACAATAAATTAGTTTTTATGTATTATATATTCGTACTTTTGATTTTCTTCTCATTATTTTACTTTCTACTGATTTTTATTTATTTTGTCAAACGCTCTGTTTGCTGTCATTATTTCTTCGCGTATTTCTGTCGAACTCCCACCATTTTTTATAACAATGACTCCTAAAAAAACCTTTCCACTTCCTAGCATTCATATTTTCCTATTCTTACATATCTTTTCGTTCTTTTTAGTTCTTCCAAACTTCATAGTTTTAGTTTTATTTGGATATATGTATTTCTAAATCCATTTTTCTTCTTCCACCGTTGTCTACATTGCTGTTGACATAAGCTATTAATGGAATACCTCCAGTTCTTAGATTCCTACATTTATCCTTTTTACCACATACTCCAACGCTAGATGAACTAGTGTCACTGATAATGAAGTGCTCTGCTTTAATCCTTTCATATTTCTAAATTCTTCTATTTCACTCACTTGTATTTTAAAACTAATTTTTGTCTCGTACAATGTCATTTTTATTATTTTTTTTAATCCGCTCACACTTCCTCCAGAACCTTCGCAAGTATCTTTCTATTAATTGATTAAAAAGCTCGTTTGTAATCTATAAATAGAATTATCTATTTCCAGATCATACTCATTCGCTTCATTATGTGCTTTAAAGTATAGCATGAATTGTAAATTTGTTACAAAATCATAATTACATTTATGTTGTGGATTTGATGAAATTCTACAAAGAAATTTTAAAGAGTTGGTAGAATTTTGTCAAAATTCTTCCTTCCGCAATTACTAAATATATCGCTTCTAGTACTAAAAGCCTTCGTTATTAATATTTAAAAGTTTAAAAGTCCGAAATAAGATGTATGCTAGAAATTTTGCTGCTAAATTCTCTTCAACATTGGATGAAAGGTCCTTATTTTTTTCATTACTACCGTGAACCGTGGCCATAATATCTTACAATTAGACTTATCTGTTATATATACAGAGCGAATTTGACTTTTGCCAACTCGAAATGAAAAAATGTTTTTGTTTCGCACATAAGTAATTTGAAATTAATATTTTGTGTATAACTCTAGATGGCATTGCTTAGGAAATGTCGTCAGCTTTCATGGGGTAAACATCAAAGTTCAATTGGACTTGTATTTCGAATTAAATAAAATAAATTACTACTACATTTCCATTCCATATAATTCAAAACACTCTCAGTCGCATTTTTATTTGTTCAATTTATCACAGGCAAATGTTTCCAATATAAAAATTTATTACATTTAGTGGCATGGTAAAGCAATTTTAAATGTGTGAGAGAAGAAATCATTTGAAAACATCGTTTATTACAAAAAGTATTATAATAATAAGTACATACAACTAAAACTGAATGAAAGATCAATAATTTCATATCAAAACCAGATATGTGTAACAAGACGTGAATCGAAAAACTTTTTTTCAAATTCAGCCATAAACTACAAAGATAAACTCGTATATGTAATGATAATAAGTAATAATGGTATAGAATAATAATAAAACGAAATTAGAAATTCATAAAATAGCCACACATATACAACAATTTTTTAAACACATCCATGCATTTCTGGAAAATTTTGAATTATCTAAGAATAAAGAAAAGGGACATTCAAGGGTATAAAGAACAAATTACAATAGACAGTATAATCATATAACAAACAAAGAAACAGCAAATAAGTTTAATTACATGTTACATCGATTATAAAAAGCATTTGTTTGTATACCACGTAGTTGGCTAATGAAGACACTAGAAATTTATTCGAAAACTCGAACAGAACTCGAAGAAAACTCGAGAAATTTATAAAATAAATACACATCTACATTTTTTGTACACAGCCATGCAATGAAACAAGAACACATAATAATAAATGGATTCAAAATTAATCGAGGAATATTTTAGGAAGATTCCCTTAGTACCCTATGACTTTGTTTGTGTTTTAATCCACTGTCAAATATGCTAAATAACTGTTATTTGTCTCAGATAAAACACAGATGCAAAGGCTTTTAAAAATAACAGAAGTGCTTACCAAAAGGAATTCGGAATAACCAAATGCAAAATTGTATACATCCTAAAAGTAAATAAACAACATAACTCACAAATTGGAAGTTGGAAGAAAGTTATAAGTACTTAGGGTTTGAATAAAATACAAAATAAACCATATATACAAAACAACAAATTAAACATAGCGACAAAGACTAACACCTATATTAAAGCCAAAACTTAACTGAAGAAACATTTAAAGAACTTAATACATACGCAATACCAGTTCTCACGTACTCTTTTTTAGCCCAACATAATAACTAGAAGAGTTGAACCGTCTCAGTAGAGCAAGGTTAACAAAATACCGTATGCTACATCCAAACGCATCTAAATCTAAGAAAATTCTTTCAAAACAAAAACGCTCATATACAATACAAAGCAATCGCACTAATAAACAGGAAATATACACTATTAAATCTAAAATCGATTTAAATAATTTATAGAACATATAACAGGAGGATGTAAACTACTTGCTGGAAGGAATCATATAGAGAATCTAATAATGCAGCGAAAATTATACACCAAAAACTTGCAGTCAAACATCAACTTGTAAAAATTAAGAAGGTATATTACAAATACAACCCAGAAAGTATCATCTGCTATTCATTTGATGTTTAGGTGGAGGTGCTGAAGTTAATGATAAATTGTCAGTCATTTAACGCCGTTTAGTAAACATGGAGCAGTGGTTAGGTGCTTATTTCTGTGTAAAACTGTCTTATAAAGATGGTCACACCGCGACAACTGTGAGAAGGTCATTTCGCACTCAGTTCAATATTCCACATCATGGACGAGTATCGTCTATTCAAGCAATTAATGTATGGGTACAAAAGTTCGAAGAAACTGGGTCTACTTTAAATTTAAAACATAAAGGAACAACAAGAAGTATTAGAACGCCAGAAAACATTGATAGGGTTGGAAATGCCATAACAAGTAGTTCAAAACGTTCTGCGAAGAAACATGCAGTAACATTCAATATTAGTGAACCGTCAATTCGTTACGTACGCATTAATCAATAATAAAATGTATCTTTCTGTAAAATTGGATAACAACTATATTGACTTCCGAAGGCAATTCCAAAAAGTGTCAGTATCAGCCATTTTGTCATATAGTGCTGCTATATCATGTTTACGAAAATTATATCTAGTACTAGGTTATTGCTGGATGGAAAATTTATGTATCCGATTAGTTGGGAAAAGATAAAACGGTATTATACGGATGATCTGATACCATAGACATCGAAAATCATTCAAGGTCGTCAAAAGAAATGTCCAGAGGTATATAAATAACAATGAAATAGAATTATAGAAGAAAATAAAATGTACTTGCCAGTAAAAAAATCAATTGAAGAAACTAAAGTAATTAAACTTCAAGTATCGGGAGGCACCACGCGCAATTCTTTAGGAACTGCTGAAAGACCTCCACTCCCAAAAGCTCTGATCAGTACCCATGATTATTTCAGACGCATGAATCCTAGGAAAAAGCCAAGTTTCAGTTAAAAATGTCACAATAGCATCAATTTGTAAATAAGAGCAATAAAATTCATCCAGTTTTGTCCAAAGTCCACGCATATTTTGATAATAGGAAGAAGAAAGACAGATCTAGTTTACCGAACGGATAAAATATAGCAAATGCAGTTGTTTAAAAGTAGCCCTCAAATTCACAACTACCGTAGAAAAACCCAGTGATGTCTTCAAAATCAGAGAGTTGTTAATAATGTAAAGTACCTTAACAAAATCAGCATAGACTACATCAACCTGTTTGCGTTTGTCCAGACAGTTTCTGACCAATCGTATAATTTCGGTTAGTGACCTTCGAGCGACCAACCATTAAACCATATTACCTGATTGAGATATAGAGTTTAACACAATTGTAAAGTTTGAAGTAAAATAGATGCTTGCATATCTTAACACAACCAGACGATATACGATAATTACGTATGTACTTATATACGTAGGTGTAAATCAACTCAGCTTCCAAAGCCTAGGAAATGTAAAAGTTCGCATGAATTTTTGGGACATCGCTATGATACATAATGGTTGGTTAATGTCACCCTAGAATTAAACTTTTCAGTTCTTCTCAAATTTCCACTGGAAAATTGACAGAAACTTGACAGAAACTTTTTAACTACATTTTAACTGTCACCAAACAAAATTGACAAAATTGGAATATTTGTCAAGTAGCACGAGTATTTGCGGTAACTTGTCACTAAATAATGGTTTTCGTATTTAATAAACAACAAAAACGATATATGATTCAAATTTATTTTTTAGAAATTGCTAAAACTAATCAGTAGAATCAATCTAAGACATGATCAACTTCTTTTATGGCTAACTCTGAATAAACATTTTGTGTCTCGCACTTCACAGCAAAAATAGATTCTTTAAAAACTGTCATAAAACTTTAGCATTTTGATTTTCAATACTATGTGACACTTTACTTAACTGGAATGAAATAGTACATCGTGTATCGAGTAATGCCTAATATTCTTGGACGATTGCGAATAAGATTGCTAAGTCAAAGTGTAAACTAAGGCCTGGCAAGGCAAAGTCCAGGCATATATCTGTCTCTATATTTTTGAACGTAAATTCATCACTTCACATCCTAAAATCAAAAACAAATACTCATATGCCTAAGCATATTACGTCTGCGCCCTAATTACCCTATGAATGTTAATTTTAAAAAAATTAAATAAATATATTTGGCAGACATTTGTGTGCATATTTTCAATGCTACGTATACGTAATAGGAAGTTGGAAACGAAAATTATGATATGGCATAATGAATTTTAAAAGAATTAAAAAAGCATTCATCGAATTCTCTCAACCATTGTATATTTATATTGGCTGTCTCACAATGACCACCCATTAGAATATTTCAACGACTACTTCGATTTGTATTTTGGAAAACTGGGTAATAGTATTCTCGGTCATGCCCTCCTCAAATAAGGTAATGGTATAACGTAACAGTTCTGGGTCGTCGTGTTTCATAGTTTAAATAGAACATCTTGTATATTATTGTAATTTTGGATTTTACGTAAAATTTTAGACGAACTTTTTAAGTTTCTCTTTTTCTAAAATTAACAGTTTTCGAAATACTTAATTCTTTTGAAAAAAATTTAAAAATAGTAACTAGCTTGAAACTATTGCAATATGAACATATCAGATTGCTAGATCTCAAGCTTTCTGCCTATACTTTCAAAGTGAGTTAATTATATACAGGTGGTTAAAATTTAATGCCAAGTTTAGTTAACTCTAAACCACCATGAGTTGGTTTTCCCAAACAGGGCGCTCTATATGTTTCATGTTCTGATACACGATTTCATTTTATTTCGAATGGTACCTAACTCTTCCAGTTTGTAAGTTATGTACTGTTTTAGTGCAATAGATTGGAATCATTATAAAACTTCGAAACGAACAATTAATCTGTCTATCGACAATTATTTGTTGTCAGTCAATGACGATTTAATTGTGTATTTATTACAAAAAGTGAAAAATGAAAACAAAACACGTATTCAAATACTGACATTATAAATTTATTGTTTATTCGTGGAGAATGTAACAGCTGTGGGAAAATAATCGACCAACAACTTAATGAGATGTTTGAGAATGGATGAAGGAGACGCTTAAGACCGCAAGATAGGTTAGCAAGTTCCTCTCTCACCACTACGTTTCTATGTTTGGGGTTCAATTAAACAAATGTGTATTCCCCGCACCATTTGATTCTAAAGAAGATTATTGTTGCAGATGGATCTCTATGCCGAGAATAAAGAATCGTTGAAGATTAGATAGAGTCACATCGAACATAGAAATTAGTATTTCGAATTGTTATCTGGTAATTATTATTTAAATTCTCATTGTAGTTATCACCGTTGTAGAATTTTTTATTTATTATTCAATATTTTTAATTATTAACCGTGTTGGTTAATTTTCCACTGTTTTTACTTACTCTTCAAAAGATATTAATTTCCTTCTACATATTCGTAATAAATAAGGGTATCTCTTGTTAAATACTCAAGTTCTATATTAATTTTTTTACATTCTCCATGAATAAATAACAAATTTAGAATGTGAGCATTTGAATACGTGTTCTGTTTTCATTTTTCATTTTTTAAATAAATAATACACAATTGAACCTTCACTGTGGGTGTTAAGCTGACAGCAAGTAACTGTTGGCAGATAGATTGGCTGTTTGTTTTGAGGTTTTCCTAAGAATTTCGCAATCATCCTTGCAAAAAGGAAATAATTGTAATCGATTGCAGGAGAAAGTATATAATTTAAAAACTTGCAGAAGTAGATGTATAGAACTATGATGCCATTCGAAAGAAAATAAAATTATGTATCAGAATATGGGACAATATGCAGAGTGTTCAATTTGAAAGAACTAATTTTTGGGTTCGAAATTAACAAAACTTCATTAAATTTTCACCACCCTGTAAGCAATTAAGCCACATTAAAAGTATAAGTGGAATGCTGGGAGATCTAGCAATCCAATTTGTTAATGTTGTAGCTCTGTCTTTCTTACTGTCAAATACACATGGTCCTAAGCTGGTTACCATTTTTTAAAAAATTTTTAAAAGAAACCAATATTGTGATAATACTAATAATAATAAATTTTATTTCTAAAACAATGTGCATACAGGACATATCAGGACATATAAGAAAATAACAATTAATACATACTACGTACACTCATGCTAGAAACACGTCTCAATAAAAAAAAAGATGTTATAAATTTGGACATACAAAGTCATTTATACAATAACAATTTATCGTGAGCAGGTATCGCTTAAGGTTGCTTTTGAAAATAGAGAAGTTTGTGATATTTCTAATGCAAAGTGGTAATTTATTGTGTAATTTACATCCCATAAAATATGTTCCTTTTTGGAATATAGATTTTGCGTGTGAGGCATGTAATGAATAATTATCACTTCTTGTATCATATTTATGATTTACATTGCCACTCGAAAAAACATTTCTGTTCCTAAAAACCAAGCATAGGAGATCTAATATATAAATATCATAAATAGTTAATATCGAATTACTTCGAAAATGTTCCCTGCAGGAATCCCTATAGCCCAACCCAAAGATAATTCTCAGGGCCCGTTTTTGCATAGGGAACACCTTGCCCAACTCCGGCGACACTCCCCAGTGTATCACACCATATATCATGCAAGAAACAAAATTAACATGATAGAAAGTAAGCAGGGTACTAAAATTACAGAATCTGCCGAGCTGCTTAAGAGTAAAACACACCTTAGCCAGAGTTCTGCATACTTCATCTATATGTACAGACCATTTAAGGTTTTCGTTAATTAGCAAACCAAGCTTTCTTGAAGAAGAATCACAGTCGAAGATCTCATTGTTTATTTGTACATAGGAAATATGCTTAATCCTATTGTGAAGGTATACCAATTTTGTTTTTTGCCTATTTAAAGTTAACTTGTTGGACACCATCCAATCGTTAATTTTATTAACTGTTTCATTGGTCACATCACAAATATCACCAACATTTGAAGATCTGACGGACCAGGTCAAATGCTCTTGATAGATTAATGAATATCCCAAGACAAGGCAGGCCGTTGTCCAATGAGTGATGGATGGTGTTTAAGTACTCGAAGTGTGCCGTATCGGTACCCCTTTCCCTGCGAAAACCATGCTGGTTAGATGAAAGTAAATTGAAGTGGATTAAATAATTCATTACGCTCCTATTCACAATACTTTCATATATCTTGGAGAAGATTGTTAGTAAATTAATAGGCCTATAGTTCTCTAGATGGTTTTTATCGCCTTTTTTATATATTGGATGAATTGTAGATATTTTAAGATTTGAAGGAAAAATTCCTTTTTCAAAAAAGAAATTTACTGGATATGTCAGTACGGGTGCAATTACTGAAGAAATAATATAATATACAAGGTGTTCCATATAAACCAATGAAGATCAAGTATAACCGGAAGTATTACATGAGTAACATTACCCTATTCGATTAAAGCATGTCATGTATTGCCCAAATCGAAGTAGTCTCTGAAATATTGTAATGAGTGGTCACCGTGAAACACCTGTATGAAAATTCTAGTGAAAATGCTTCTATGGTTAGTACTTCTTGTGTTGCAATACTCTTAATTTCTATATATTTTCCAAATTTCAACAACAAAAGAAACTCTAAAAATGAATTTGGAGTTCATTGAAAACGTATCTTTAAAGATAACTTAACTTAGAAATTTGTAATAGAAAAGTCGCTAATTAGTCTATTCAGTGGTAATAAACGCATGTTCTACGACTTTCTAATATATCTGTAATAACAATTGATGAAGCCTTGGTAGGAAGTAAATACATATGCACAGCTTCTGAAGCTATTTTAAACATAGAACAAAATCCAGTATGTTAATTTTTGCAATAACATTTTCAGTTATCTATATTAATTTTTAGTAAGGTTATATTATAATTGTCAAGAAGATAGTCTTCGAACTGACGTATAAATCGCTTTTCTAGATAAATGAATATGTGTATTACCTGGAACGAGGCATAGGTATTTTCATAATCAGGCGCCATCTATTAAAATGTAGTGATAGAAATTTGTGGAGATGACTGTTTTATTACAAATTTTAACGCTGGAATTACGTAAGTTTAAGAGCTTTTAATGGAACTACTTGATAGATCATCCTGTTCTTATATCACCGTTTGTTCAATAATTTACTTCTTGCATTCAAAAGACATAAAATTTATTATCTCCAAGGAGATTTCCATCATTAGCGGGTGAAGGGTATTAGTATTATTGTTAGACATATAAAATCAATGGGAAGTAGTTTTTATAAAGTTTCATACATATAAGGCATTGCAGAAACGGCGATAATTAGACTTATGATGTAATAAATATCATATTCGCCATTTAAGTAATAAAATTAGAAATTACGCGTATATTAGTGCTACCAACGCACTATATCAGGTCAATAATATCCACAATAATGGACAATAATTAAAATAGTAATGTAACTAAATTTATTTTTCCCTACTTTAGCACGTAGTATACGTGATATAAAAGGGAAATCAAAAAAAAGATGTAATATATGTTTTTATGTATATAGAGCATAATACTCCAAGTTAGAGTGTTAAATATTTGTACCTTATTTGTATAGTAAACTGGAAAAAAATAGTATAAATTGTACCTTTCAAAATAGATGGAAAATACTGTAAATATTAGGATGATAAAATATTGATAATAATACAAATGTAATAATAAAAACGTGTTATATTAAAGAATCTAACGAAAGTAAACTGTTTCTGAGCCCTACCAGTTCACTTTCTTTAATATTAAAATTAATGTAACACCAAGTTTATTTAAATGTTCCCTAAATACTCCTATAAATATTTGTAAATTGTAGTTGGAATTTAATATAACATATATTTCGCTTTTGCATAAAAGATGTGAACTTTTAATATTTAGAATACGGAAAGGTATCAATTTGATTAAACAATGCTTAATATACATTATTTTCACATACGCTTTTTTATTTTGTTTTTATATTTAATACTTTACGGAAGAGTTTGAAAAATGTTCAAAGAAATCATAGCATTCTTTACATATTTATCTTCAAGTCTACATAAAAAATGTCTCAAATTTTGAAGGATGAGATAAGACATCAAGAAGAAATTTTAATCTGGAGTATAGGAAAAAATAATTATAAAAATCAGAATAAAAGATAATGTGCCACGATATTTCATCTCTTAATAGCAAAACTTCTCATGGTATGTTATTGGATGTAAGTGAATACCAAGTGAAGAAGTGCAGAAACATTGCCTCCCTCTCGCGTTTGTCGCGCATATCGATGACAAAGTTCTCAGAGCGTGTATAGACAAATACTGGCTATCTCGCCGATTTGCCAAGCAGATGAATGTTAAAAGTAATCACTCAAATATTAATTACTACATGTGTTTCAGAAATTCACTCGTCATCAGGTAAACTTGTGTTATTAACGAATGATTCCTTTGTAGACTTTATCGTACCTTTTCGATACAGAAAAATAATGAAAAAGTATTGCCTCTCTCTCTGACAACGTATTTGAACGAGAGCATATCTGTCTCGCATGTCAACATGCGTATGTAAGTAAGTAAGTTTACGTGTATAATATTAAGTACCAAATTAGGAACGAATTTTAATATTAGCTATGAGGTTCATCTGCCGTCTAATGCGTTAAAATTTATAAATTTTATCTTGTGCTACCCTCTGGTTTAGTCTGACCCATAGGCTTAGAATTAGCGTCTCTTTCGCAATACCAGATAAGTTTTTTTTTTATAAAATTAGTAGCCCCGAATTATCATATTTTCTTTTGTTACTGATTTAATTAATTTACCCTGCAATCAATATTCTTTTTTCCTAACTTACGCAAAAATGGAATTTCTCAAATCTTTTTATCTTTTTAAAATATCTATTAAGTCTGATCTAAAGAAATGAAACTTGCCCCAGTATCGGAAAAGTTCACTTAATGTTCTTTTTTTTATAAAATAATTGCTTTTAGAATTTAGAATACAAAACTTTACTTTTCATTTGTTACTTTTTCTTAATTTTATATTAGATATCATTTCTCTTTTAATCTAAATTTATGCATTATTTTCAATTTAATGTTTTTTATAATTAGAGCAGAATTAGGTTCCCTTATTTGTGAGTTTTCCTTGTTTTTTTTGTCATCGTATTGTTTAATACTTTTGGAACGTTTAGTATAATATCTAAAACGAAATATGGAATCCCTTGTTCCTTACCTTGACGTACAAACATACATGGTGTTGTTTATTAATTTCTTCATTTAACAAAGTGGTGCGCTTATTTTATTTTACAAAGGACACTGTCGTCTTCGATTGGACAGGCTGACAAGCTGCACTCTGAGATAATAACACCAGTAACCAAAACAATTCTTTATAGGTTCTCTTTTTTTATTTATTTTATTTTGTTTTACTGGAATATTTCGGATTTAAAAAGCATGTTGTTACTGTGAATTTTTTCATTAAAACATCTTTAAATTGTCGAAGTATATTATCTTTTCCTATTACTCCAATTGCACAACAAATGTCTAAATGCGAAAATATATTATAACTGGAAATAATGATGACAGGAGTACAAGAAGAAGACTATAATTTAAAACGATTGCTATAATTCTAAAAAGAACGGTTCTAGCTTTCAAAATTGCTAGATTTTCTTTTAAACTTCTAAAGAATGGTATTTTAAATATTAGAGTATTCTAAATATTAAAAGAATTAATATAATAATTACCTGTATTTTTAAAAGCATTGTGATACCAATATTTTACTTACGTTTTTAATTTCGAACACGTTCTTTTTATAAAAAGTAAATTATCATAACACTGTATGTATACTCCTAACATTTATCACTTGAGAAACTGTGATAAAGAAAATAAATAATAAAAAGTCACATTAAGAAATGAATTGCATAAATATGCATACATGTTATTTGCTAATGTGAACGTATTTAACATATATCAGATTATTCTAAGTACACCGACTAAATATATATTAAGGAGATTATTGTATAATGCGTTTTCGATACTGATTGAACCGTCTGTATTCTAATTTCTGTATACAGGAAATGTTCTTTTGTAACTTCTTGGAGGACCTCTTTATCTATTTTAAAACATATCGCTTACGTGTTGAAACCATTCAAAGCTAATTGTAAAACGAATACCAAAAAGGAAGCTTCTACTAGGTTACCCGAAGTTATAGACTATATAGAATGTATGTAGATATATTGTAATAGTAGAGATATTTTATTTGCAATAAAAAATATAAAACTGATTCTTTCATTTATTAGTTTATTAATTATAATAATCCCTAATCTTTTTACAATTACATACCCTCATACTTTAGGTGGAGCCATACCAGAGAATATCGGGTTTTCAGTAAGGACGCAATTTTGTATTTAAATAAAACACAGACTAATTAAGATATTGGGCTGAAATTGATTTCAGATGCAGTACGTATGTTATATTTAACTGTATAATCCGATATCGCTCATATGACTACCACGAACATGTCTATAGCGATCGATTCTTTAGAGTCAATGTTCCACCAATCTTTCATACATATCGGCCGGAACGTTGGCAATTTCGAGTTCGATATTGTCCCTAAGCTCCGTTAACGTAGTTGACTTCTTGGCATAAACCAACGACTTAAGGTAACCCCATAAAAATAAATCCAACAGGGTTAAATCGCATGAGCGAGTCGGCCATTAGACGGGACCATTTCTCGAGATTACACGGTTACCGAACTTCCCCTTTGATAGATCAATTGTTTAACTAGCTGTGTGGCATATGGCATCATCTTGTTGGAACCACATATCACTGATGTCAGGTCCGTCTAATTGTAGCCAAAAATTGTCATCCAATATTGCACGATAGCGAACTCTATTGACCGTAATATGGCGATCATTTTCATCGACGAAAGAATATAGTTCAATCATATCTCCGGCATGAAATCTGGACACGATCACTTTTTGTGGTTATAATGGAGTCTTTTGATGCACGTGTGTGTTTAATGCTGTCCAATAACGCATATTTTCATTATTGACGAAGTCATTAAGTAAAAATGAACTCATTACTGAAGATGATTTTTCGGCAAAATTCATGATTTTCTTTTAATTCTAGTAGAGCTCAATCGGAGGAGTTTCAGAGCTTCAAATGATCAAGAGAGAGTTCTTGAGTTGATTTGATCTTGTAAGGATGTAAGCTAAGATCTTTACGGAAAATTCGTCATGACGTAGTTTGAGGGATTCACAATTCCTGTGAATGCCATAAAATTGTCTGATTTGGCTCATTTTGAACTGTAATACTTACGGTTGCGAATTTTCGGTACTTCGACCAGTGCGTTGGTCACTAGCACAGGCACATCCAAGAGTGTATATTTTGACTCGAATTTATCTACTGTTGCACGAATAGCTTGTCTTCTATCTGATGGGATTACCAAGCGCTCTTAAAGTTGCAAAAAACAACTCAGAATGGTGGTAGTAATTTTTAATAATTTCCAAACGTTTCTCGTTCATAACTTCGCTATGACAAAATTGATAACCTTAACTACCATTTTGACGTTAACAGATCGTGAAAAACGTTCAAGGATACGTTCGTATTAAAAGACAAAATTGTTATGTCCTTGTTGGAAAATCTTTTGCAAAAGCAGATCAGTAAATAATGAGCCTAGACAAAAAAGCACGAACTTTTGGCAAAAAATTACTTTATTTCTCAAGGTAATCTTCTCGAAACCTTTGGTTCACCGATAGGCAAATCTTTTCATTCAGAAAGATAAGCTTTATCAAACTATTTGAAGTATGCGTTTCGGTGATTACCTGTTCACTCAACACAAATCTCTTGCCAGCGAACCAAGTTTTCAGGTTAGGAAAAAGAAAAATCTACGAAAGGACAAAAGCTGGCAAACAAGGTAGATGCTAAAGAAATTTGAAATGTAATTAAAAGCATATGTTTACACTTCGACTGTTTCAATGGTAAAAACACATTCTTCGTTCCTCATCGTATCGCATGGTGCAGTATCTAAAAACGTACTCGCTTTTTAGTGTTTTATTTTTTTGAAGAAAATACCATTTTACAATATTTTACTTCTTGTCTATTGCCGACAGTTTTGTGGCGGATAAAACTTATTTTATAACAAGTTATTTTCAAATCCACTGTTAAATTCTTTTGTACACATACAGTTACTTATACTTTTTTCATCGTTTATAGTTATTTATTCATTGTTAACCTGCATATTTTAAACACTATCACTGTATTAAGACAATTAACTGTTAAAGTTTTTTCACCATGAGTTCAAAAAGACGTTACTTAAACAACCAAACGCATTTTTGCTATATATGTGGTCAATATTTAATCAAAGATTATAGAAAAAATACTTCTGAATTCGTTAAAAGTACTTGTTTGCTGTCTTTCGACATGCTTCTGGACAAAAGAGACAAGCCCTGAGCTCATAATTGTGTTTGTAAATCGTATGTTAAATACTTAAGAATGTGGAATAGAAGTTCCTTTAAATTCCAACTATTTGGCGAAAACCAAAAATATCATTTAGAACAGGTATGGACAACCTTTGACATGTTGTGGGCCAAACTTTAATGTGCAAATACGTTCGCGGGCCGTGTTTTAAAGTAGTGTTCATAATTTTTAGCCATAGATATCAAACATGAAATAATACGACGAATGTCTCGCGGGCCGGATCAAATCTTATAGCGGGCCGGTGGTTGCCCACATATGATTTAGACAATTGTTATTCTTGTAGTACTGACGTAAAGGCTATATATGCCGATGTCATAATAAAAGCAGAGCTAAATGGAAATATCCAAGTACTACGTCTGTGCAGTGCCCCGTACAACATTCAGTTGACGTGCCAGTTGTGTCGGTTTCAATTACTGAGAATATCTAAATCCTCAGTACAACATCATCAGAAAATGGTACTTTTCGCAGGATGAGCTAGATGATTTTATAAGAAATTTGAATCTCTCTAAACAAGACTCTGAATTGTTGGCATCACGACTGAAAGAAAAAGCTTTACTCAGGTGCTTTTATCGGGAAAGAGAAAAATAATGATGGACTTATTTTATACAAGAAGACAATCTTACCTTTTGTTCAGACATTTAAAGTCGATCAAAATGGGTTTAACACAATATGAACCAAGTGAATGATATTTATTCATTTGCAGTTCAAAACGTAGCCTTAAATGCATTTTGTTTTTGTTACATAATGGAACTTAGAATATAATGATAGATATAGTAGCATGCCAAGAAACTGTACAAATTATAGAACTTGATAAATATATAAAATTGGTATATGTATATACACTATATATATATGAGTAATATTAGATTCTCGGGTTCTTCACGATGTTGGACAGAAGTTCTCGAAAGAATCGGCGCCTCGACGTTTCGATAACATCTCAATCATCTTCTTCAGGAATTGTTTTGTAGTGAAGCGTCAACCTGAAACTGGCTGCGATTGTTACTCCCGCTGTTTTATATATTGGTTCCTCGTAAGTCTTCTTATTACATCGAAACCAATCTAAATGAACAAGTAAGTTACTTAAGAAACATGGCTTAGATATTGCTTTCAGAACTAATAATACTCTAGAAAAATTAATTAAAAAGAACAAAGAATAAATGCAGCAAATCGAAAGTCACCAAGTTGCGTGTGGTGATTGGTCTAAGATATATATATATATATATATATATATCCGACAAACTGGAAAATCTATGGAAACAAGGATATCAGTACATAAAAGAAATTTTAATTATTAAAAGTGATTCCAGCTTTGCCGTTCATTAAAATATTTGTAATAATTCTTTTAATTCAGATTTCACTATTTACACACAGATAATAAAGACTAAAATTATCAGTACTTGAAACGAAGGACATAAATAGATTAAAAAATGTAATAATTTATTAAATGACCACGTATATTTGACTAATTCTCCGCTCTCAAACTTGTTACCGTATAATTATATATCACGCCCACCTCTAAATTAGTTTAGCTGACCGGAATTTATTCGGTTTTTGTTAGATAACTCTTCATCGAAAGGAGCCAGAATGTTGATGAAACAATTATTATTTTTAAAATAATTAATGTATTCTTGTATTTAATTTTCTATGAACTTTCATCAAGTAGAGGTTACAAAATCTGGTACGTAGACTTCCGCGGTCGTGGTCCATACTATCTTCTTCTGGGCTTCCGGGCTGAAACCGCGTCACTGGTATAACTGCCGACGTTTCGTACCCACTCGTATGACTGCTACTGTTTGTTGCACTGAAACTGAGTTTTCAGTGCAACAAACAGTAGCAATAGTTGAGCCCTGAAGATGTCCCATAAGAGTGAAAACTCAGTTTCAGTGCAACAAGTGGCAGTAGCTGAGCCCTGAAGATGTCCCATACGAGTGGGTACGAAACCTCGGCAGTTATGCCTGTAACGCAGTTGCAGCCCGGAAACCCAGAAGAAGATAGAGGTTACATAAGTTAATAAGAATTGTTATTATCGTTATTTGAGGTAATGGATTAATATAAAGAACAAATCATATTAAAAGGAAAATAAAAAGCAGATTCAACAGATATATTTTTTATTTCAATCTATGTATCTAATAATAAAATTTCGTGTAATTTGACTACACATTTTTTGTAAATGGTATAACCCGTAACATGTGAGTGAATTAATGACAATATAATTTGTAATCTACATACAAGAATCAATATAACATGGTGTTTACCGGTTACATTAGCTTAAAATATGGTACTTAAAATAGTAACGACATAACTATTTATACAAATAGTGTGGTAGAAACATTGTCAAGTACGATCGAATATCTAAAGACTTATTTTTTCTACAGCCGTTGTGGTAATACCCCAGCTCCATTTGCAGGGAACTTCAACACCTACAAATTTTCAATTATACTACAAACCATTAATAGACAAAAATGTAGCTCCCTTAATAAATTCTATTAAAACTTCTATGCCAAGAGCATAAAATGAAGAAGTACAATTCAATCTTCTTAAAACGACGAGAAAGTTTTGCTTCAAGGTATATATAGAGGTTTTATTCAATTTTTTACAAGTATTGAATCAAATTTGTAACGTATATACGAACCATATTTTAAGTAACTACCGTTTCTAAACATGGTGGTGCTGTGGCAGTCGTTTCGCGCAAGTGGATTAAGTGCCTACATCTGTTGGTTAGTCACAGGCGCCAATGTGGAAGCAAATGCGTTTGTTCGTAGATATTTAAAATGCCTCAAACAATAAAAAATCCGGCGATTGTTGTGCTGTTGTTCTTTTTATGCATGCAAAAGACCTGAAAACGGTCGATATTCATCGGCAGATTAGTGAAGTGTATGAAGAACACTATAGACGAAGGATTGGTACGAAAATGGTTTAAAACATTTAACAACTGCTACTACTACATTACTAAACATAATAAAGTCATTACTAAACTTAGTGTAGAAAGTAAATGCAAAAGTTCATGTGTCTGATAAGTTTCAGCAAGTGGTTTTATGATATTGTAGCACAACTCTCACTGGGTACCAAAAATGCTGACTGAGGTGGAAAACCAATCGTGTAGTCAGTGCTCTGATTTTTTTTTTGAGTGGTACCGTGATAAAGGTTAAATCAAATTGTTACTGGCGACGAATATGAGTGACATGTGACACCAGAATCAAAACAGCATTCCATGGAATGGAGGCATTCAATATCACCAAGTACAAGCAAACAATTTGCCATCAAATTCATGTGTTTTAGGATATGCAGAAGTTGTTACTTGTGGACTTTTTACCTCGGAGTGACACAATAAATTCCAAAATATATTGTAACACCTTAACTAAAAACCTTAACCTCATAATAACCACTATAATCCAAAACAGGAGGGATAGCATGCTCAGTAAGGAGATTGCTTTGCTTCATGACAATGCCCTTCCACACGTAGCTCATAGAAACCAGGATCTCATGGCATGGTAACAACTTGATCATCCTCCATTAAACTTTGTTCTGGTGCCCAGTGACTACCACTTCTTCTTTCATTAGAAAAAATGTTTAAGCGGTTGGTAAACAGGCGGTAGATTTTTTATGTGGATAGAATCCAGAAGCTGGTGGTACGATATGATAAATTGTGATAAATAATGACAATTATGTTGAAAAATAGATTAAGGTACACCTATCTTATAAAAATAAAGTTCTTGAAAAAATTTCAATTGTGTTTTTTTATATCAATACGGTACTTACCTAAAAACATGCCTAGTAAATTACCAAATATAATGTATCTCGAAATACATGTTATCGTCTGTGTCCCATAGAGATGAACTAGCAGATAATGCCCTGTTGGCTGTCCAAGAATCATTTACATTACGGCTATAGAGGCCAAAATAAAATGACTCATGAAAACATGCACGATTTCACAAAAAATATTAGCGCTTTTAGATAATCGTTTTTTTAGACTAAAAAGTAAACTGTCAGACACTATCTCAGACATGCCAATAAAGTCAAAAAACTTAAGATGCGGGTGGTAGGGTCTTCATTATTTAAGCAAAGAAAGAACCTCCGCGATTCGATATGGCTATTTCCGTGATTCTAAATAACATGGAAATGCAAGAAATGGATGGTGTGCGACAATATAAATAGATTTTTTGTCTATAATAAACGTCATAGATAACCTAGGCATTGCATAAGAGGCGAAGCAATCTGTTATCAATTCAAAGTGGCAGATGTGGTGGATAATGAAAGTTATCATTCGCATTTTGTTCCTCAATCCTAAGTAGGCAAGTAACACCTAGTCATATTGCCAGGGAAGTGAAAATATATCGCTCAAATGATGCTACGACATATTTCTCAAGCATTTTGCTAATAAATCACAACTTACTTTGTGTTAGTCCAAAGTGACTTATTTGTATCCTCCAAAGATCAAGTTCTCATAAAGAAATTTATGTTTTTTAAAACTGTGTTGGAAACAAATCCTTCAATTGACTGCTGGTTATTTTGACTAATGAAAGACATTTCCGACACTATCTACTACTCTTTAAAAATACAAGATTTCGTACTACACATTGTGATGTATTTAAAATAATTTAATTTTAAATAAATGAAAAAAAAATAGACTTAATAAGCGGAATTAATAATTGAGAAGGTTCCAAGCGATTACGAAATAGAAGCAGAATTTGCAAGGACAAGCAAACGAGTACCGACGGAATGGAATACAGATGTTATACGTCTTATATTTAAAAGATACGTTGCATAAAAAATATTGTAGATCCACATCTAGTGGATAAGTAGACGGGATTCAAATCAACCCATAGTATACATGATCTATTATTTATATTTACTATTCAACAGTTAAGAGAAAACAGTAGCTAAAAGAGAGAAAGTATATCTAGTATCCTTTAATATGAAAAAAGCTTTTGACATGGTCAGCAGAACAAATATATTTGATAGATAAAGTCGTTAAGCAAAATTAGAATGTAACAGAGTATATAATGGAATACGGAGATCTACAAATAATTAATTAATACAACACCCTGAGTTTCTGCATACAATAGAGGACATGCTTCAAAAAGCGCTCGAGATGGAAACAAATATTAACGTATAAATAGACGCTTTAGCGGAATATAATATAATGAAGAATGAATTAGGGAATATAATTATACTAGCGACAAACACGTTTAAAGGAATTGTCGAAATTTCCTGAGGAAGAAATCTCAAAATTGATCAAATGTACGGTGTAAGGAACAATCTATATACCGATTGTGACATATGGAGCGGAAAATTGGATGCTAAATAATATACAACGAAAAAGATTTAATGCAGTTGAGATGTGGAATCACCGAAACGTTGCAAGAGACAAAAGATTGGGTAAGAAAGAAATGAAGGTAGAAAAAAGTTGAAAATGAAATCATTGAAAGACAAGAAATTTTAAAGAAAAAAGAAATAATACGGAAAAGGTGAAAGCAAATGGTTAAGAGTAGAAAGGAATATCATATCTTCGTAGTGAATTTAAGAGAGAGTTGAAGACAACCCAATACGCACGGGTATACTAGGAACCAGATGATTGCGACGACAAATAGATACATTGCAGATTAATAAGAAAATCAAATAAAAGTCTGTAATGAAAATGTACAAGGGAAGTTTATGATTTTGCTTCTAGTATGTATTCACTAAACATTTTCAGAATGTTGTTAAAATAATATGGTTAAACTATCCATTTTCTATGTAGTCAATACGTTACATTTATCTGAACTACGCCATTGAGTAAATTCAACATCCATCTTATGATAAAAATCGATTAATTCCCACTAATGGTAATACACTGACTCTACTATATTATTTCTTCGTATATTAATGAAGCTTGCGATTTTCCGTTTAGAATCTACTGCACTAAATATTTTGAAACTGTAGTTAAATTAATTTAAATAAAATATACACTTAGGGAGTAAAATCAACCATTTCCCACTTCTGAAAATGCGCTGACTCTCATGTCATTTTACCACATATCAACAAAGCTTCTAATTTTGCTTCTAGAATTCATTACATCAAGTTCTTTCAAAATAGAGTTAAAATAATACAAGGAAAATATCCATCACCTCTATGATCAATATTTACTGCAAACTTACGATTAAATTAGATTAAGCTACCATCAAGCGAGCAAAGTCAATCATTTCCCACTTGTTAAGGTACGTTCACTCTCAGATTCTTTTACCACATGCCAAAGAGGCTTCTGACGTTGCTTCTAAAATTTGTTACATCAAACAATCGCAGAATGTAGTTAAACTCGTATGAGTAAAACAACCATTTGCTCTGTTATCAATAAATTACAGCTGTGTGGAGTTCGGTATTGAAAAGAGTTAACATCCGTTCCATACTACAAGCGAAATCAACCGCCAAGAAAATACGCCAAGTCTATTAGATTTTTAATAGTCTATTCGTGTAGAAGTACAATCCTCAAACACTAGCGTGAAGTCTCTTGAATTTATTTCAGTTCCTCTAGCTAGTTACAGTTTTAAGAATAATACCTACCTTTACCTCCTTTTATATATTAGCAAGGCAATAAATATACTTTAATTCAAAACTCGCAAACTTAAGATACCTATTTTTAAAGATATTACAGCTCAGTATACAAATGAATGGTATTGCCTAGTATAGCCAAATATTGACGGTTTCCACCACAACAGTCTACCACACCACCTTCGACAGCAAAACTTATATATGTAAATAACAACCTCTAAATATGCAATATGCTACGCCAGGTACAACAGCAAAATGGACAAGCATACAAAACAGTAAGTGACAGAAAAGTTATTAAAAATTGTAAAAAAACATTAACTTAAATCGTGATCGAAAAACTAGTTTATACAACGGCTGTAGAAAAAATTTCTTTTAGATTTCAATTTTTGATTACTCGAAAAGTATATTTGATTCTTATTAGATGGTAGATATTCTTAAAAATTTTAATATTTGATTACGACAAAAGCATAGCTAACTCTTATTAGAATATTGCGATCTTAACGTCTTACATTATATAAAAATTTCGGCCTCGTTTGGTTGCAGTGTTTGAAGCAGTTTTTGAGAGTTTATTTCTATATTATTCCGTTTGAGATGAAATTTATTCTTTTTTCTCACTATATTAGATGATATCGCAAGTTTTAACGATTTAAAAATGTGTACTTCTGGTTATCAGATATAGTTAGAATAATTTCAATGTATAATAAAAAGTATTTATAAATTAGCTTTACAGTTTCAAATAGTTTCGATGGATGGACTTTTATTTATCTCAAATTTACTTACATAAGCATTAATTTAATTGTAAATTTAATGTTTGGAATAACAAAAATAGATTAATAAATTCTATTAAATATTTTAACAATATTTGTGAACTTTTAACAGCCTATAACATATATGTTTAAGCTTAAAATGCGCCGTGCTTAATACTTTGGCGTGTTATTTTTATTCGTAAATCAATATGCAATTGAAACAAGTACTTTGTAATGAAATTTACATGCGCCATGGTGTTCTAGGTGAACATTCTTTCTTACTGCTTCTTAAAGAACTAGTGCGAGTTAGTCTGGAAGCTGGACGACTCTGAGGTCTCGGAGATTCGGTCGCAATTGTTTCCAGAAGTCGCACTCGTTCCTTTGTTGGAGATATCAAATTCACTTCAGGTGAATAATACTCTGTTATTGGTGTTTCAGGCTACAAGAAAAAATATTAAACAATACTTAGTTCTGCATAAGTCAAAACAATAATAGCGATGTTTAAGCTGAAAAAATAAAGAAATAGAAATATTTATTATAAAGTAGATAAGTCCTAGTGCCCTTTGGTGTTGTTCCCAAATAAAGATACCTTTACAGCTGCAGCGAAATCAGATTCAACATAAAAATTATACCAGCAACACTATTTACCTTGTAGGTATTTGTTTGTGAATAAAATATCGACAGCAAAAGTAATGTCCAAGCTCTACTGACACTCGAAGATTCGAAATGAGGTTCCAGATAACAATTTCCTTAATTTCACAGTTTATTATGAATATAAATCACCGAATATAATATGATATATTTTTTATCTCTTTAGTTCCACCTATTGTTAATTTTATCATTGGAATAAATTAAGTAAATTAAGCAAAATTTGCAAACACAAGAGGTTACAGTGAATATTAATTCCAGATAGACTCACGAATGATTCCATACTCCGCTTTATTCTTAAAATTTGTAAATGACAAGAAGGGAGGACAGTATGAGAATACCTGGTAGCATGGCATTAATGGTAAAGAAATTGCAACGCCTCAGGCAATTGCGGATGCACTTGCAGAATTTGATTCGTCAGACTTTCTCTCTCGGTGCTGTTACCACTTTTATGATTACGAGTAGTAACATTATGTTTTGTCAATGGTGTTTATCCGAGCAATTTAAAAATAGCCCTGGTTAAAGCCTCATACAAAAAAGGAAATCCTAATCAATTAGATAATTATAGACCAATAAGTTTATGAAGTATTTTTAATAAAATATTCGAATACCTCATTTTCATTTGGTTAAATAACTTGATAAAGTGCAATATTTTCAACTAATTCCAATACGGCTTCGCCAGATGAAGTACTATCGATACTAGGAGTGTAAATTAGCTTGTAGTATTTTTCTGGATTTAAGTAAAGCTTTTGATAGTAATGATCGCAACAGATCACTGACGAAACTTGAACTTTACGGTGTACATATGTACATGGAACGGTTTATGAGTTTTTATCGTCATATTTGTTGAGAGGTAACAAATAGTTACATTACTTGTAACGGTAGGACGACTTTTTCTCGTTTTTATTTTCTCGTTTCTCGGGGAATACCTCAGGGAAGCATACTTATACCATAGTTAGGTGCCCTCTTTACTTTTTAATATCGACGTAAATAACATCAACAATGTTGTTCAGAATGAGCAGCATTTGA
The DNA here is from genome assembly GCA_031893035.1 of Dermolepida albohirtum. Classification (NCBI taxonomy): domain Eukaryota; kingdom Metazoa; phylum Arthropoda; class Insecta; order Coleoptera; family Scarabaeidae; genus Dermolepida; species Dermolepida albohirtum. Next base: position 72,745 of record JAVIWB010001618.1, read on the forward strand.
TAGTAAACCATGCTGATGATACCAATCTCCTCATACAAGAAAATAATTTACCTTTAACAAGCAAAGGTCAAAACTACCTCAGTGGTATGAATAATTGGGTCGATGCAAATGAATTATTTTTAAACGATTCAAAAACTGCTTGTGAAAATTAGAACCATTATTATTAATTGTCCTCTTGCACCATGCTTAACAATAGGATATATAACGCTACTAAGTCTACCAAATTTCTCGGATACATACGAGGGTGGTCCCATAAGTACCCGGCCTGACCTAGAGATGGCGATATTTGTTTGAAAAATATCACTGTATTAGAGTACACAATCTATAAACTATATGTTTCAAGTTTGAAGACGCCACGTTGTTTAGTATTTGTTTGGCAGCTATCAATAGTGAACTTTTTCAGTGAATTTGTAAAAATGGAGAAAATTGGTCATTGGTTAGCTCAACCGATATAAAAGCTCATCTGGATTCTACTCTGGGTGAGTATACTCCATCGTTTACAACAGTGAAATATTTGGTAGCAGAGTTTAAATGAGGCCGTACGACTTGCCAGGACGAGCTTCGCAGTGGTCGACCAAATGAAGTGACGACTCCAGAAATGCTAAAGAAAATCCACAAAGCTGGATGATCATCGACTGAAACTGCACGAGGTATCAGACATAGTAGGCATTTCAAAAAGTGCGGTACATCGCATATTATCTGAAAATTTTGACATGAGAAAGTTGTGTGCAAGATGGGTGCCGCGTTTGCTCACACTCGAGCGAAAACAGTGTCGTGAAGATGTTTCAATTGAGTGTTTAGCGAAGTTTTGCAGCAACAAAGCATAATTTTGCGCCGTTTCATAACCATGGACGAAACATGGGTCCATTCACTTCACACCCGAGACAAAAGCACGATCAAAACAATGGACTCAAAAGGGAGAACCGGTTCCAAAGAAGGCGAAGAGAGTTTCTTCTCCACGAAAGGTCATGGCATAGGTTTTCTGGGATGCGTGTGGAATAATTTTCATTGAGTATCTTGAAAAAAGAAAAACTATCGAAGATATTGCAACGTTTGTGCGAAGAAATGAAGCAAAAACAACCGCATTTTGCTAAGAAGAAAGTGTTGTTTCATCAAGACAATGCACCAGCTCAAATATCCGTTATTGCAATGGCTAAAATTAAAGAACTAAAGTTTAAATTGCTACCTCATGCACCCTATTCGCCAGATGTAGCCCCCTCGGATTATTTTCTGTTCCCAAACTTGCAAAAATGACTCGATGGTCAAAGATTTACCAACAATGGAGAAGTGATGTCGGCAGTTAATGGTTATTTTGAGGAGCAAGACATTTCTTATTATAAAAAGGGTATCGTACTTATTGAACATCGCTGGGAAATGTGTATAGAGCTGAAAGAAGATATGTTGAAAAATAAATATATTTCTTTCCAAAATTTTTGTGTTTTCTTTGTTGGGTCGGGTACTTCTAGGACCATTCTGGTATTGATGAACATTTAAACTGACGTAGTCACTTTGAATCTTTGGCAAAATAGCATAATACTCTTTGTTATGCTATTAGAGGCTTAATACTTGTAGATTTTCTACTCTCATGAGCATTTATTATGTTCTTCTTTATGCTAATGTATGGAATTGTTCTATGGGTCTGAAGCCGCAATACAAACAAAATATTTATAATATAAAAACGAATTATTACATTGATTTCTAGCCACAATTTTAATCACAAAATACAAATATTTCTAAAACTGTACATCAGAAATATAAACTATTAATTTCCAATTTACCGACTCACTTTTACATGGAGGAGTTTACGTTTTTCTAGTTTGCAAGTCAATAATAAATTGACCAATGTTTATTAAATCCACATAAACCCTTACTTTATTGAAATGTATATTGTATTCTTTTCTTGTTAGTTTTGAATTATATTCACTAAATGATTATTTAAATTTGTAATATTCTGTATACAATGTATATATATGTACATAATTTCTGTTTACTTTTTCATATATTCACTAGAATTATATAAAATGAACTATTTTCATTATCACCGTATGTTCTGTTGCTCGAAATTAAGCCCTAAACTGTATCCGCTAATTCAAGTACAGTTTGGTATCTAATCATGGTGATCTTCTAAGTTTTTTCGTTAAAAATTGTGGACCTGTTGTAAATCTTTAGCAATTATTTTGAATTTATCTCTACTGGTTCTTTTCCAGAAATAAGTAATCTTCAAAGAATTGTACCTGCATAAAGAATGACAATCGTAATGATATTTGCAATCAATTAACATATTAAAAATTTTGTCGAAGTGTTTGAATCTGTAATATATCAACAACTGGCTTCTGGTGTACATCATTTGCTATTTCATTGCCAACGTGCATGTATAGTAGACGTTCTACTACCACGAATTTAACGGAACTTACTCAGTTTATTAACAAATCTATAGATGATCGTTTTCAAGTGGAAGGTAACTTACTGAATTACAAGAGCAGCGATCTGCCAAGAGACATTACGTGTGTCATTATTTGCTCTTAACGCCCTTTCATTTTAACATCAATATTCGTCTATTTAGCTTTGTAGACCACGACCTCCGCGACCGGTAGCTGCCCGTTTTATTGCTGCCGAGATAATCAAACCTCCCCGAGTCAGTCTCTGTATTCTTGTTACCACCAACAAGATTCTAGCACAATACACTTCGGAAATCAAAGAATATTTACAGCGGTGGACAAAACGTGATGAGTAAGATTTATAGAAGGCCAAGACAGTTCCGTCTGTTAGAAAAGAGACGGCTACCGTCTTTTGAGATTTCCGAAGAATAATTTTTATTGATTACTTGTAGTATGAGAAGGCAATAACAGGCGGATAATAAGCGTGGTTATGAGACAAATTGAAAGAAAAAACCAAAGTTATTTGGAAAAGAAAAAAATCTTATCGTAAATCCACTTAGACAATGTCCCGCTACTCATGTTGAGCATTCTGATGATGAAATTGTACGAATTACGGTTCCAGTTAAACGTACACCGTATTTGCTTCGGGGCATCCGGGCTGGAACCGCGTCACTGATATAACTGCCCACGTTTCGTACCCACTCGTATGGGACATTTTCAGGGCTCAACTACTGCTACTGTCTGTCGCACTGAAACTGGTATAAGTCGATGGTGGATGGGTTTATATATGGTTAATGGGGCATGGGTCAATGAGCGTTATGGTTGTGGTTGGGTTGTTTTGAGATGCACGGTTAAGGTTATTGAGGTGCTTAGAGATTCGCGGATTTTGCGACAATAGTAATGGTTAGTACTGGATAGGGTCTTGGTCGAATTAAATTGGATATGGTGCCCGGTTTCCAGCCTATGCTCGGCAAGTGCAGAACCAGCTACGTGCAGCAACCTAGTACAACACTCATGCTCAGAAACACGAGTGCCGACAGACCGCTTTGTTTCACCAATATGTACACTGCCGCACGAGCAAGGAATCTTGTACACACCAGGTGATTCTAAAGAAACACGGTCTTTTACGGCAAAAGGGTCAGATAATTTGGAATGGGGTTTGAAGATGGTTTTGATGTTGTTTTTGAGAAGTACCCTACTGATGCGGTTAGTAACACCTTGTATATAGGATAGATGGGCTTTAGAGAGGTGGGAGAGATGATGTATGCTGTGTATTGAGTTGTGGGACTTTGGGATTAAGATGTCGATCTATGGTTTGTTGAATATTATGGTTGGAGAAATTGTTGTTTATAAAAGCTTTGGTAACATGACTTAAATCCAGGGATAGAGAATGATGGTTAGATATGTTTAAAGCTCCTTGGACTAAGAAGTTGATAACGTCCTGTTTCTGGGTGGGATGATGATGGGAGAGGGCGTTAAGGTACCGGTAAGTCTGTGTGGGTTTGCGGTAAACTGAATGTCCTAGTGAACCATCCAGACGACGATTCACCAAGACGTCAAGGAAAAGAAGGGATTCTGATTCAATCTCCATGGTGAAACTTATGAAATCGTGTTGGGAATTTAGGGAAAACAAGGAGTGAGTACGAAACGTCGGCAGTTATACCAGTGACGAGGTTTCAGCCAGGATGCCCATAAGCAGATAGTATGGACCACGACCGCGGAAGTCTACGTACCAGAGTACACCGTATTCACCAGATTTGGTTTCGTCGTACTTCATCCTGCATTAAAACTTGAAAAAATTGTTGCTTGAAAAGAAGTTTCTATAGGACGCTGAAACCTTCGTATTTGAAATGGATATTTCAATGGTTTAGCTTTGTGTTATTGTTTTCAAATGCTGAAAGGTTTTAGAAAGTGTAGACGATTTTTCCCAAAAGGTTGTTCTTTTTTCAGTCTCGTTCTAGAATTTTTCGTATACGCTGGGAATTATTTGACCCTTCCCACATCCAAATTATAAATTGTCAAGAAAATCAAAAGTATATTTATATAATGGATTTTAGAAATGCGATGAAATAAAAAATAAATTTGAACCTTGATTTGTCATAGAGTTAGTGTTTCTAAATTACAGAATTGTCTTGGCTTTATAATTTCTATGTGTGTGTGTGTGTGTATGTTATGGTAATATTTATTAACGTAGTAATAAGAGTGGCAAATGTGTGATTTATTTTTCATGGCGGGTGCCTAACTGGAATACATCTTTTACTTTAGACTTGTCACAATCTTGGGAGAAAGAGTGTTTAGTTAGGGTGCGTATGTTTTATGTCTTTATTACTAACTCCTCCTCACCATAAAATAGAAAGCAGTGTTGATTATATTCCTCCTTAATATTAAAAACACCCAAAGAGATATTAACTACTCACGAAACTAGACACGACTTAAAAAACCACGGCAACCAGTTCAGCAACACGGTACGTTGTTCGAACCGACGTTTTCTCTACATAACTAGTTTGGAAGACTATAGCTCTTACCACTGTGCTGCATTGGCATTAAAACTGGCAGACATCAGTTGACAAAAACTTCTTCAAAATTGGTGTTTCCTTCTAATACCTTCATTCATTCTAGAAAGTTACGAACAAGTAACTCTTTGCACAAAATTTACCATGTTTCCATGAGATTCAAATTTAATATTCAATTGAACAATACACCACGAGGGTATGACAAAATATAAAAAGTAAGTTGTAGTATACGATTGTCGTCAATACTTTTAGACTTTACATAATTTATAAATTAGTACTTCACTGAAAGCTGCATTAGTGTTAATTATACTAAAACTAATTAAATACTAAAATACTGTAATCGCCAGGAGAGATGGCGCGCGGTGGGGTTGCGCCGTAATCGCATTTAGAAACGTACACACTCCGTGTAGTCTGTGCCGCCTATGATGCCTTGAAACTTTATGTTAGACGTAATTCAAGGCTTTCCACAACTTTTTATGCTGCACGAACTTAGTCCCACCGCTTGCTAACTCTCTTAGTGTGTACTGTACTTACGTGGTTAAGCCCTTAAGCTAATACCGTGTGGACTAATCACTAACTACAGATCAGTAAATCTATAACTAACCAATAGGTGAGGCATTAATAATCTACAGTCAGTACTAGTGGAACTCATTTATTTATATTTTCTTATAAATGTTAATACAGAAAGGATATAAGTTTATAGAGTATTTGGTATCGCCATACCAATTCTAAACATACCAAAAATATTCTTATATCATTGTATGATGTCAGAAAAATCCTTTTAGGAACCAAAACAATGAAATACATTTATTTTATTCCTAACAGAAAAGCGTATCAAAATGAGATTTTTGTTATAGAAGTGCCAGAGTGATTATAATATATGTACTTAATTTGGTATCGTCTATTTTTCCCCCGATGAATGTTAGAAGTGCTTTTTTTCTTAAATATTTGCTCTTGAGCGAGACTCGAACCCACATCTCTCAAAAATAGGTCGAATAATCTTATTACTGAGTACGTTACGTAATGTGAAAACTAAAAAACCCATTTAGTCGATCAAAATATTTTTATTACACAGTTTAGAGCTCTTAAGCTATCAGAATGATGTAAGTAATCTACTCAAATCTTTCTTGACAACAAACTAACACTATTTTATACTTATCAGGATCAAAAATGGAAGATACTAAATTAAGTTACTACATCTATTTCCACAATGAAGTTAACATTTTGATAAACCTTCTTAACTGTGAATATGTTATAGTTTGATTCTTCTAACAGTCATTTTGTACACATGTAGAACATGGGAATTACAGTTTCTTAAATTCTATCATCACACAATCAAAATATAGGTTGATGATTTCTTTAATTATCATTATTGTTACTCCTTATAAAAAGGACGTTATATACATTAAATTGTTATGCAAATTGTTCTTTTTAAAACAGTTTAATTTCAATGTGAAGGTATAACTTCAATTCATTTTATTTCATATATCGAATTTTACAGTAAACGATTCATATGTATTTGATGATAAGTTAAAGCTAAATAGGTATTAATATTGAGTAGGTCTTAAGATTTAAAGATTTTAGAGTTTTAACATGAAGAAAAATCTAAACAATTTTATATATTAATTTCACAGAAAGTTTCCCATAAATATACAGACTGATTCATTCTCGAACGTCACCATGGAATCTCTTTTATTATCGAACAAAGCGGGTGGATTTAAATTTGGCAAAGTTGCTGAATTTTGTGCTTGTTATGAACCGTAAGGGAAAATGAACCAACAGCAAATGGCGTTATCTCTTTAAGAAACAGAATATGTAGATCATTGTCTTCTTTTAACTATAATACCTTTACTTGGCTTTGCGGAGAAAGAAGATGTACAAGTTATTTAATCCAATTTTCGTTTTTCTTCAAATTTTTATACAATTCGTTTCTTTTAGGACGCCATCAACTTTCTATTTATTCATTTGGTTTCTAACAACATTAAAAAGAGATATTTTTCTGATGTTATTCATGTATAAAATGCTGATGCAAGACGTAAAATTAGTATATGCATTCCCTCGCCTGATAAACGATCTAGAAAAATGGTATACTGTTGTTCTGAATACATTTGTATCCGCTATTGTATTTCGATATGATGAGTAAAAAGCATTAAAAATATCCCGATTCTATTTACTGATATACGACATTTTTCTATTACTAATGAATAATGATTTCGAATGGCGCTTGAATCTAATATGGTGCTCATAAGAAATAAGAAAGCTGAAGATGTTTTGAAAGATTTTCTAGAATAAAAATTTCGTGTATGTAGTTTGTCATGAGATAGAGAACCAAGAGTGGATTAAGTATGTTTTTAGTTTTTCTCTGTAAAGCCAAATAAAGGTACTAGAGGTAAAAGAAATAAATAATCTTTCTTCGTTTTTTAAAAAACTATGTCATTCCCATGGTGAGGATCGGAAATGAATCAATCTGTATAATTTCGATATATAAGTATGCAGTTTTTTTAAACTTTTGCTATTTTGTTTTCAAGCAATGTTAAGAGATGAAGGAATTCCATAGCCAAATTATATTATCGTAGTAATATTTGAAATTACATGTTAAAGTAATTATCAATTGTAATAGTTCAAGTCAATTTTAATGCACGACATGTTTCTGTTTTAGTTATTGTAGCTAGACTTCCTTCGGGATTCTTTAAATAATCTTTTTAGTTCGAAATAAATTCTAACAATTATTGATATGTAAGTATTAATAACATGAATATAAAATTATTACAAATTTATCAATATTTGTGTATTGATTGGCTTTATCGTACATAACCTCACAAAATACATTTATTATTATAAATCTAATATCTGAAGTTCTCTCCCCGTGATTGAGGTATATTAGAAATTGTGTGGTTTGTCGTGAATTATATACATATATATATATATATATATATATATATATATATATATATATATATACAGCACGACCATCATATCCTTGGACAAAAATCTACTGCGCATCGTAGGCGTGCCGGGTGGTACACTCCGAGTCATCGGTAAGCTGTTTGTGTCCTCAGTGTGCTTATGATCGTTGCGTGGTTAAGTTGTTAAGTTACGGTTAGTCAAAGTGAGTAATTGAGGTCTTGCATTATAATTGGTTATTATTTGTTTTATTTATTATAATTAATAATGTCCAACTTAGGAGGTGGAAAAGGACTGCATTCACAAACCCGTGAAGTCGTGTTTAATGTTTTTAAGTTTTTAAAGACAATTTCAGATAACGAAACAGACATAAGAAATTGTACAAAAAGCGAATTAAAGGAATACGTAGCAAGAGCAACTGGTTTTTCAAGAGCTTCTGTCTATAATATTTTAAAAGAGGGGAACGAATATCAAGCAGAACCAGAACGAAATGAGAAAGAGAACACAGAACAACTACCAGTTTTCAAATCGCCAAAAAAGAAAAGATCGAGGAAATGTTTAGTAATGGATTCAATAGACGACATTGACCTATACCAAATAAAACATATTATTTATAATTTCCACAAGACAAATAATCAGCGGATTACTATTAAAAATTTACTACAAAAACTTAAAGAAGATATAAATTTTCCGGGCGGCCGAGAATCCTTAAGAAAAATTATAAAGAAGCTTGGTTTTAGATTCTGTGCTACACAAAACAATCGCAAGATATTACAAGAAAAACCAGATATCAGAAACATTCGTACAAATTTTTTACGAAAAATAGATGTATATCGACGGCAAAATCGTCCAACTATTTATATGGATGAATCCTATATTCATAGCGGCCATACAAAATCGAAAAGTTGGACAGACAAGTCAAGAAATGGGTTATTTTCGACAATCTCCAAGGGCCAGCGTTTAATTATGTTGCACGCTGGAGGTGAGAACCATGGATTTGTAGAAAACGCTTTGTTACTTTTTAAATCCGGAACAAAATCCGGTGATTATCATCACGAAATGAATTTCGAAAATTACCAAAAATGGCTCGTTGAAAAACTAATACCAAATTTACCAAAAAATTCAGTACTAGTTATTGACAATGCTCCATACCACAATGTTCAGATAAATCCAGCGCCTAATTCTAATGCAAACAAGCAAAAAATGTTACACTGGTTGACCGAAAAAGGTATTGCCTGTACATCTGATATGATGAAAGCCCAGTTATATATGTTAATAAAATATAATAAACAACAACACTTACGATATAAAATAGACGCAATTTTGGAGGCACACGGTCATACAACTTTACGATTGCCTCCGTATCACCCTGAACTAAATCCAATCGAAATGATTTGGGCGACTGTGAAAAATTTTGTGGCATCACAAAATGTCACATTTAAATTAGAGGACGCTAAAAGGCTAGCGGAAGAAAAATTTAAAAGCATTACAGTAAATGACTGGAACAAACTTTGCACTCACGTGAAGAGAGTCGAAGATGAATATAAACAAAATGAAGTTTTTATGGATGTTCTTACGGAGTCACTAATTATAAACGTGGGTGCTGATACATCTGACAGTGATTTTGATTTCAGCGATGATTCAGAATAACTTAGTAATCATTGCTTTGTGAATGTGTTTTATTATGTAATTTATTACGTAATTATGTAATCATTTTGAAATAAAGCTATTTGCTTCTAATTACTGGGTATTATTAAAAAATTTTGTAATTACATTATCTACCTAATCATATTAAGATTTACTTTCATAGTACATCCTCAATAGAACACTATTAAATAACACTTAGCAGCCTCATTAATTAATAATTTACATTCCATTTGGACCAGTATAACATATATTAATAAATAAAAATTTTCTAAATTCTTATTCTTGGCGTCGCGTAGTACAAAATAAAACCGCGCCTTTCTGTTGGGAATGTACCTAATCACCGAAGCGAGCGACACACTGGCGACTGAGTACGAGTAATACCGAAAGTGTGCGCAGATTTTTCTAAGGATATGATGGTCTTGCTGTATATATATATATATATATATATATATATATATATTACAGAATATTAAGTTGAAAAAAAGCTGAAAATATTGGCTTGGATGACTTTGACTGCTGTAGGAAGATAATTACATGATTGCAGTTAAATATGTTGCAATATTGTTCGATAGTGATATGAAACAAATCTAGTAACGCGAAGATAGCACCACGTTTATTGAAACTCATTGGTTGCTGCAATATTGTCTAGTGGTAACTTGGTTTGATACGTGCGTTATTTATTTTGTTCGATATTGGTATGAAACAGAAGACTAATAACGCGAAGATAGCAACACGTTAGTTGAAACTCCTTGGTTGCTGCATTATTATCTAGCAACTTGATTTGAGAGGTGCGTTCTTGAAATATTGCTAATATTTACAATAGTTTATATATTTCCTAAGATACTATGAAAATTTTTGTATCAAAAATGAATAAAGGTATTGCAGTAATACCCAGAGAGTTAGTGTAGAAAATGTCTACAGTATAATAATGAAAGTTTTCACTGGATTGCTCTTAAATGTTGGATGTTATCTTGGAAAAAGAGATTCGATCATATAAAGTATGGGAAACCGAAGATGCAGTATTTCAACGAACAGTTTGAACCGTCACCATGCCAGAAATAAAATTTGTCGAAGATGCTGTATTTATAAAATTTATAAACTTTTGAGACTAAAAAACAATGATGAACGGAAAATTGACCACAATTCCAGAAGTACTTGATATTGTTACTTTTAGTTTATGTATCGATGAAGAGTTAGTCTAACTTTATGGGAAATCTAATTTCGAGTTTTCATGAAGTCGAAGCTCGATAAGTACGGTTTTTAAAATTTGGGTATTATATAATGCGTATGGAATAAAATTAGAAATTTTTACCAGTATGACCAATGATATTTTCTCAAAAAAGGCAAGGAAAACTGGTAATATAAAATTTTTCTGCACATCTTGGTCAGCGATATGGAATCACGTCTAACTTCAGTTCTTTTTATGATGACGTGTGATGAAAACTCCCAAACATATGGAAGAATGACGACTGGTTGCTCTACAATGACAATATCCTTACTTACGTAAAATTGGCTTCGGGCGATAAGCAACATCCCAGTTAGGGAATTCCAAAGCCTTTTCCATCAATGGGGAAAACGTTCGAACAAATACGCCACATTATTTAGACAATACTAAAATATTTTTAATATAAGTTAATGTTTTTTGGAAAATAACAGTTATCTTTGGGCACTTCCACGTATATTAAAACAAAGGCAATTGAACGCCAACTATTCAAGGTTTAAATACCAAATCCCCTTTTGCTTAATTGCTTCATATTCACAAAAAACTGCTTAAAAAGAACATTTTGTATGAAAAACAATTTGCCAATAATTATTTATTTTTCTTTTTTTTTGGTAATAATAGTAGTATGGTAATTTATACTTGTAAAAGCACGCGTGAATTACTACTAAATGTGAGTATAAAAATTGCTAGTGTTAATATTCCAACAAATAGTGTAAATTTTCTATTTTACTATAATAGTACAAACAATAATAACTGTAAAATAGGCAATGAAACATCTCAAATACATAATTTATGTTAGTTGTATGTGCAAGCAAAATATATTACCATGCTATACAAACTATTATCGAAAATGAAATAAACATTATAAAATAAAAAAAAAACACCTGCCTTATTACACCAATCTTTTACACTAATAATACGTTTTTATTTTACAACTTTTATACTGGTTAAAAAAATCTATTATAGTTTCTAATAAAAATACATAAAAATTGTATGACACATAATGAAACTTAAACAAAATAATGTAACCATGTTTATATGTAACAATAAAATCTCTTATTAAAATCACAATTATAACGTATTGAAGATAGTATGCTTTTTCGAATGAATATTTATTCCCTGTTGAGGTTTTCGTCTGATACAGGTTCTGCGGCTTCTTGGGAAGGCAAGGAGTTCTATTCAAACAAAAAATAGCAACCAAAAAATTAATTTATTTTCAGTGTCGATTTAAATAAAATAATACAAAAAGCAGCATACAATAAGAGTACATAATTTGTTAACAATCGAAGCGTTATGTTATGCAAAATTGCGAGAAAAGATTGTGTTGGTTAATTCCAGCTAATTCATTTGCAAAAACTGCAATACATTTAATTACAAATAGTTACAATAGAAATATGTGAAATCTTGTGGCTTTATAAGAAAATTTGTTAAGTACGGCACGGATCTTAAACTAATCGCGATCACACGGAAAATACATCCGTGTGTTGTACGTGAGGGAAGACAATGTTTTTTTATTATGCTTCTGTATCGAAAAAGTATGATAAAGTACAAAGAAATCGTTAGTTAATAATACAAGTTTACCTGATGATAAGTGAATCTCTGAAATATATGTAGTAAACGGAGTGTTATTTTTAGTTGAATGATTCCTTTTAACATTCATCTATTTGGAACATCTCCGAGATAGCATGCGTGTGTCTATACACGCTCTGGAAACTAATTTACCGACATGCGAGACAGACACGTGCTCGTTCTGCCGTTCAAATACATTCGTTTGTTGTACAAGAGAGGGAAGCAATGCTTTTTTATTATTCTTCTGTATTGAAAAGGTACGATAATGCCTACAAAGAGATCGTTCGTTAATAATACACGTTTACCTGATGATGAGTGAATATCTGAAACATATGTAGTAAACAGAGTATTATTAATATTTGAACGATTCGTTTTAACATTCATCTGTTTGGCAAATCGTGTCTGTCTATACACGCTCTGGGAACTTTATTGCCGACATGCGTGATAGACACGTTCTCGTTTTGTCGTTCAAATACATTCGTGTGTTGTACGAGAGAGGGAGGCACTGTTTTTTCACACGGAAAATGTATAAAATCTGCTTTTTATTATTCATAACTGACGTAAAAAGAAGCATTGAATTATACCACAAGCACAACATAAAAATTAAGCTTATACAAATTTCCAATATGATATTTACTTGCTTTAATATATTGCTTCTAATTGGAAATGGCGGCCTTTAATGCTTATACTACGTGTAGTACATCAAATATTGTTACCAATATACATACTGTAAAGTAAGAAATTTATGTATAAATTTATTAATATTCGTTATATACGACCAGGCTCAACAAAGTTTGAAAGCAAACTGTTTGCCAAGCGGGTCGTTAACCCGAATGCCCGTCATTCGACTTTCGTGTAACACTTAATAATAATATATATTTATTGCCCAACAGGCGAACCCAATTACAGGACAAAACACTGAAAACAAATAAAACGAAGTACATACAGTCAAAATAAATATCAAAAGTAATTAATAATGTAAAAAATTAAAAATAAAAACAATACCACTAAGCAATTAATAATAACTTAAAATAATAGAAAATTAAGAATTAAGGGAACCGTCGAAGATATCCCTGAAGAATTTGGTGGCGTTCAACGCCATATAATACAGGAGAGCCTTCCAGAGGAGATTCGTCCTCGGCGTAACGTAAACAAACGTGGCAGTGCTTCTGGAGGAGGAGCGAGAAACTGCAAAGTTCAGTTTGGCCAGGAGATCTAAACAGTTAATCTGACCATTCACAAGCCTGTAAATAAAACGAGCACTGCGTCTGGAACTACGTTCCTCCAGTAGTTGGACCTTGTGCTCCTCCAACATAACATTGTAATCAAGGCTCAGGATACACGCCCGAAGACTTGAAAGAAAGGAATTTCATCAATCGACGTTGAACGCGTTTGATTGCATTTATCTGCGAACCATAATATCGTACGATCGACCCATATTCCAGACCCGTATTATGACTTAGATAATCATTCAGCTTACTTGTGACACAAATGTTCCAAATGAAGATAGAACCAATGATACAAGAATTAATTCAACGTAGATCCAAGAAAATCAGATTAAAAACTAATACCAGTCAAACAGAATCAATGTCAAAATAATTTGATGTTTTGGAACAACAAAAAAAGACATCTTGATCAAGAAATTATACTAAACAAAGTAAGTTTATAACAAGGTAAGAGGCAAATATTATTTACAGCGTTCAAGATATAAACGAATTAGAAGTATTTTTGAAGGCGGAGAATTTTCACGAGGCAGTCGAAGAGGAAAATAATTATGCATATACCTTATTTAGTAATAATTAAAATAAAAAGAAGAAGTAATAAGTAAATAGGATTTGCAAGGGCCACCACCTTATGAAGATTTAATATTGCTGTGAAACCGCAAGAGGCATCGAAAATAATATCAATCAAATGTTTGTCAACAAAAGCAATGGTAAAGACGCGTTTCATATAATACCAATACTATTAACCTCTTAACATTTATCTGGCTTTAACAAAGTTAGACAGAAATATTGCAGTAAGGCGCAATATTCTTCTCTTTTAATTGCAGTAAGGTGCAAGGTCTTAGTGTGTGCGCATCGTTACCAGCATAGCAGGCATTTAAAGGACAAAAAGTCCCATACATCCCTCGTTCGGCCAGTTCGCTGGTAGTTACTCACTATGTGCTCAATTGCTCAATAGATGATTTGAACTATTCAATTGTTGTTCTAAGCTATTCATTAATTATTCAGCATCTGTTCAATGGCTGATATGAGTTATTCATTACCTGTTCGATCGCTAATTTGAGGTGATGCAGGATTTCTAAACAGGTAAATAACAAATGAACAAGTCAAAACAGACAATAAACAGCTCAACTCAGCTATTGAATATAATTTCTGCCATCATTTTCGGTCCTATTACATCCTGTATTAAATCTTCGGTGGTGATAGCACCCACAAATCCTACCTACTAAGTGATATAGTGGAGGAATGTTTTACTTTGTGAAATTCATTCACAATACTATTATCTTCAGATGTGACAATATCCAAAAAGCATACCCAGTTTTTATGCAAACTTTGATCAAAAACACTACTGTACCATACTACTTAAATAGGAGCCAAACAATGGATAGGGGAAAGAAAATTTACTTTATTTAATGGTTGCTAAGTATGCAATCAGAATGAAGATATTCTACAATGGTAAAAGATTTTTCAAGCGTTTAGGCAGAATTTATCGAGTACCCAAATTATTCAGACGTAGAATTAGGAATTGAAACCAGAATTTGTGCATGAAAAAAGATTTGTTATCCAGGTGAGCCTAAGTAAAAATGCTGCAGTATTTCAAGAGGAAGTAGCCGTGGAACATCATCGTGTTGAAGAAACTAACAGGCAGAATAGGACATTTCGTATAGTTTCCACTTCCCCCAGAGGCCAATCAATGCTAAAAGCAATAGATACCTTCCGAGTGTACTCAATGTATATAAATTGTGTGAGTGGCCTGGATGAGCTCATTGGTCGTAAAGAAGTGGCCGAAGCATGGTTTCAAGTCACAGGTGCATAGAGTCAATAAATAACAAACGACCTGACTCAAAAAGCTTCGTCTATGACATCTATAGAGTTTCCATGCAAAAATAAATAGTCGCCGCGGTCAATTAGACTGAAAATATATCTCAGGAAAGGTGAACAATTCTTCAGATTAAGGGCAGGCAAAGCAGTTCCTTAAAGAACAGTCGACTAAATTTGCAACGAACCAACTGAACACGGTCAGAAAGTTTGTTAGAACGATAGTAAATTTACTAACATGAAGTAACCATATCTAAATTATTCTATGAACCAGAAGAAACTGTGACATACTCCAGTGAGACATAAGAGCTAATTTGGATAGGTGACAAGGAAATAAGCTGTCAAAGAGTCCAATAATCTATGCTAGATTTTGATAAAAAATCGAAACATTATTTAAGGTTTGTAAATAGGATTTATAGTAACTAACCTAACCACTGGAAAAAATTCTGTAATTACAATATACCAAAGTACAAGTACAATTAAGTAGAAGCCACCAAATGACGCGCTATGTATAAAATACGATCAAAAATCATATGATATAAAATATATGTGCAGCGTTATTGGCTCTTGAGGAAGTAATATTCAACTACTGAGCAGACAATGAACAGATTATATCGGCTATTGAACAAATATCTAAAAACTCTGGACAGGCAATGAATATTTATTGAACGGACAAGCTGTTTATTAGCTATCTAATAACTGATATGGGCTATTGCCTGTTCCGATGATCTGCTCGTTACCTATCCAGTATCTGTTTATTGCTGCACTAATAGCTAACATTAGCACTAACGATATGGTTAGTGTATTTCATTACACCTAGACGCTAGAACCCCGCAGGTCCTATCCATTTAATTAATTTTTGCAGTTACATACGATCACAAATATGTTCTTAAATTGCTTTTTGCAAATGAATTGCTTTATAGAATAGATGAAGTTAATGAGAGCATGTAAATAATTAATATTTAGGTGTTCTGTCATCAATTTAACTAAGAAAGAAATTTAAATTCAGTCTCATTATCTCCAAATATTTTCGATAGAATACCAGTAAAAGGAAATATAAATTTCGAAGTTGAATTTAAGTTATCCTACTTTTGAGGTAAATATTTTTAAAATGTAAAATGAAATGTAAAATTGAAGAGAAAAAAGTTGAGGCAGTATATTAATATACCATTACATATTATGCTGTCACACTTTGCACATATAATAATTTTTGTAATAATTATATATTCCAAAATTATCGGCGTTAGAGAAACATCCTGAAAATAAATCTACAAAACGTACCGGAAATACGAGTATTTAAGTTTTAGTTTTACTTAGATCGGAGAAGACATTTATCCACAGCCGAAATATGTTTGGCGAATCAATTAATTGTACTAAATAAACTTAAAAGCCATTTGGAATAAAATCACCAGGATGTTCCTGAAAAATCGGTGGATTATTTTCGTGGTCTCTTGTTCAGTTAGAAAAAATTCGCGCACAAAATGGATAAACATCAAGAATATCTGACAAAAGCCTTATTGTTCTCTACAAAGTAGCAGGATATATTCCAATTAATAAGAAATCATATAACATTGGGGAAAAACTTATTTTACCTGCTTGCAAGCAAATTTGTAATGTTATGTTTGATGTCGAAGCACAGTGTGCCAAATTGAGAATACATACTTGTCAAGCGATTACTATTGAGCCAATAGAAACCACCTGCCGAGAGAGACACACAATTTGTGAATACCATACAGATTATTATAAACTTGAGTATTTCGCAGGTTCAATAACTTATATTGAGTGGTGTAGGGGCAAGAGTAGTCAGTAGAAATGGAGCTTCGACGCTCCATTTCTACTGACTGAAGATTTACTTCAAGTTAGTTCCGTCGCATTAACTATAGACAATATATATATGGGGAAGAGTAGTCAGTAGAAATGGAGCGTCGAAGCTCCATTTCTACTGACTACTCTTCCCCATATATATATTGTCTATAGTTAATGCGACGGAACTGCATGAAAAGTCTTTTAGCTCTCCCAAAGTAACAATTTGATGTGGAGTGAGTGTTTTTATAATTTTAGGTGCAGTTTTTTGAAAACAGCGGTGAAGAAACAGCGAGACTGTTAATTCACAATGATATGTCTCTGTTAGAAAATTTTGTTGAACCGTTTAGGATGGCTTGGTATTGAATCGAAAACTTTTCATTATTGACAGTAACAGTGGCTGTGGATAAACTCCTAATTGAAAAACATAGAAAAGGCAACGGCCTAGCATACGAAGAAGCGTCAACAGATATTATCATTTCCATTTCAGAACCAGATGCGTCAGCAACATATTTTTGAAGTAAATCTACAACACGACCGAAAATACAACGATGAGTATTTATTTAAACTTTGGTTTCACTTAGATCGAAGAGAAAATTATCTACAACCGAAATGTGTAGTATGGTAAAACATTGGCAAATCAATTAATAAATAATTAAATAAACTTGAAAAGTATTCGGAATAACGCTACCAGCATATTGCCTAAAAGTCAATCGAATACTTTTAATTTTCGTCCAAAATTATGAAGCATCTAAGAATATCCATCAAAGGTCTTATTGCTTCCTACAAAGTAGCAGAATTGATTGCGATTAATAAGAAAGCGTACAAAATTTGGAAGAAACTGAGTTCAAAAAATTTACAAAATTATGTTTAGTGTCGAAGCCGTGTAACAAGCTGAAAAGATGCTCTTGTCAAGTGATTACTATTAAATCACTAGAAAACCCTATCGAGATCCACAATTTATGAATACCAGTTCAGAATATGAATGGGACGGAATCGCCTAACACAAAGGCATTTCATACAGTCCGTGGAACTGAAGTATTGGAGCGTACAACATCGTGACCAGTTAAAAAACGGTTGCACTTCCCTAAAGCGACAGTTGGTGCGGAGTCGGTATTTTTAGAGTTGTAGGCTATTTTTGGAAAAAGGACGATAAAGGAACAGTGACTAACGATTCAGAATGATATGTCGCGCTGTTAGAAAACTTGGCTTAACTGAAAATCGTTTTCAGCAGGATAGTGCAACAGATCACATCGCGCAAAACAGTATGGCCGTTGCTCAAGAACCGTTCAAAAATATTATCTCTCATTTTGAATACATGACTTGGCCAGATCAGCCACTCGATTTTATTGAAAGATTTTTTTTCTTGAAAGATCGTGTATGCCGAAAGCGAATTGTAAATATTCATGAATTCAGGCAAGTCTTTGCTGACGGTGTGACTTTCGACGATGATTTACGGAGATACATGTACGACAACCTCCTGAAGCGCTTACAACATCATTTTGATACAATTGTTAAGAAAGAGGCTTGTTAACTTTAGATAATAAATGCATGTTTTAGTGTATTTATTGACTGTTTAGCTTTACTATTCCTGTTTCCATTGCATAACCTATGACCATTTGAAATGTGCTGGCTTCTTGCCAGTCTGTATAATTTGATTTAATCCGTATTTGATGAATGCAAATAATATTTATGGACGAGTTTTATTAGTCAATTTATATATGTATGTATTAGAAAAATAATTTATGACTAAAGTAGTTCTTTAATCTATATGTTAATACATCCGAATTAATATAAAAACATTATGAATCAATGGAACAGTGCTCTTCCTTCTAGCTTAAAAGAACGTTTACATTTACATTAATCTACTCAAAAGAGCTGATAAACACCAATAATGAAGAAACAATAAATATTGAACAAATAAAAACAATTAAAGAAGTACAGAATTTTTCAATAAAATCTGGAAATTAAATGTTATTTTTAAAACAAGAATCACCTTCTATCAGTGAAGTACATCGTTGTAAAATTACATTTTAACGCAGAAATCGTTAAAAATATTTATACAACTCGTGAGTATTTAATGTCATCAAATGTGAACATCCGGATATGATATATCATATTTACTTCCACTTAACAACGTTTAGATACTCTAATAATATGAAAGATGTTTATATTTACAAATTCAATAGAATTTACTTTACTAACTATTGTCACAAATGCAACAACAGTTTTCGTACACTTCATTTTCTTTAAACATTTCTCTATTGTAAGCTATAAATTTAGAACGAATTCGGTAAATCCTCTTCATAGTATCACGTATTTGTGAAAAATAAGTATTTGATGCTTTTACAAAGGTAAGTTGTAAAAGAAACACATATGCGTATGTTAATATACAACTTCACAAAGAAGAAAACACTCTTAATTCAAACAGTCAAATTGATCCAAAAAGGGTGTTCTACAATGCAAACTGAAAAACCAAATATTCAAAATATCCTGAACTGTTGATACAATTTCAACAGTTCAGGATATTTTGAATATTTGATTTTTCAGTCTGCATTGCAAAACACGCTTTTGAAAACCTTTCATTTTGAACAGTAATAGCGGCTATGGATAAATTCCTAATTATACATAGAAAAGGCGATGGTTTAGCACACGAAACAGCGTCGACAGATATTATCATTTCCATTCCAGAAACAGATGCGTTAGAAAAATATTTTTAAAGT
The DNA here is from genome assembly GCA_031893035.1 of Dermolepida albohirtum. Classification (NCBI taxonomy): domain Eukaryota; kingdom Metazoa; phylum Arthropoda; class Insecta; order Coleoptera; family Scarabaeidae; genus Dermolepida; species Dermolepida albohirtum. The sequence continues at coordinate 92,545 of JAVIWB010001618.1, forward strand.
AAATCTACAAAACGACCAAAAATACAACGATGAGCATTTATTTAACTATTGGCTTCACTTAAATCGAAAAGAAAATTATCTACAGCCCAAATGTGTAGTCAAAATATCCTAAACTGTTGAAATTGTATCGAGAAATAGACGTACAAAGTAATAATGCTTTATTATAGCCTGATCCTGACAATGGATTATATTAAACATCAAGCAATATTCGAAAAATTCTATTTTAAATATGTTAACGCATCTTTACAACCTGCCCTTTTTATAAGTTTCCATAAAACTTTTAATATTCATCTCTATCATGATAGACAGCTTCAAATATGTAAATAATAAAAATACAGATAGATTTTCAATAACATTGAAATGTAAATATTCGTAATTAACAAACTTTGAGCGACTTCTTTTATTGGTATTCTACCTTCTCGTGTATTTGTAACTTAGGACATTTACCAGTTAAATAAAATTCCAACATGATTAAGGGATCTGAGGGATATTCTATACGAACAAAACAAGGTCGTTAAACATAAGCAAAAAATCAAAAATAAATGTCAAAATAAAATGAGTGCCTATATTAAATCAAAACGTTACGATATCTAGTAATTAATATAGATATTTTGTAATATGTATATAAGCAAGTTAGATACCATACAGTAATTTTTGATGGATTTTACCAAGATATTTTACCATACTTACAAAAAAATTAAATTTCATAAAATATTCATTGCGAAATGCAATATATTTCTGCAGCAGAAATCACAATGAAGAATAATATATTTTAATACAAATGATACTGGATTTTCAAGAATAAATCAACGGAAATCTGGTTTATTTAATAAGAAACAAAGCTAATTAATTAAAACAAAGGTTTATATTAATCTGTTAACTCAGATTTCTCTACTTTTTGGTATTTGAGACTCATAACATTCCATATCTGCTTTAGTTTCAACCCCTTCCTAATGACTTTTGGACCCCTACAATTCTTTTGCTTTATCTATCATGTGTCCAATTGCAAAATTTATCTACTTTATTATTATATATTATTAAAATGTATGCACTTTATGCCTTTAACAGTAATCTACATTATAACTTATATTTTATTACTGTCCAATATGAGACAGTTGGACTAATAAATATTATTATTACAGCGTATATTTCTCATACTTCCTCAGCCTTAGTCCGGGAAACTTTCCACCCACATTGGTATGCACGGGTTAGTAGGACTGTACAGGGTTGATATTATACAGTTTTATTATCTACCAGGTTATGAGATCTATTGTTGATTAAACAATTTTCTGACTATTGTTATAGTTTCTCTAATGACTGCTTTTTATGTATGTGGATTTATTTCTAGTTTGCATGTGATGGAAAAATTGCTACCTGTTAAATTACCTGTTACTGACATCATAATATATACTACTGTCACTGCGTCTTGATTCCAAAACTCTTTTAGTTCTGCAAGTGGTGTATACTTTATTTTTGCTTATTCTTTTCATTTCATTATGTAAGTGTCGTTTTGGTTTTTATCAAGAAGTGTACTGTCTGGTCTCTTACTAGTAATTTGCTCCTCTATATGTATTGTCCTGTATCAGGATAGTTTATAATCATTACTTTCAAAGAAACTTACTGGAGTGTATTTGTAATATACCGTGTTAGCTTTTACACGTTGATGTTAAGTAAAGGTTCTTGGTATATAATTTTTGCTGCAATATTGTGTATCTCGGTATAATGCTTCTCAACAAGTACTTTACACCAGCCCCTTATACTATATGTTCTGTAGTTTCTTCGAATTGATGACATTGTCAACAATTGTCATTTTTTAAAAATTCTTTAATTATATGTTTTCTGTAGTTCTTTGTGGCGAATACATCGTATTGTTTTGCTAAAACAAAATCCTTCTGTTTCTGGAAACAATTGTCTCAATTTTAACCTGCTACAGGTGTGATAATATTTTATCTATTTTTATATCTTGCATAATATTGTAATGAGTATCTGGATCATTTCTTTTTTTGTCGTGTGGTTGTTTATTTAAATCCCTTTTCTGCGTTTTCTTGTTTTTAATTTAATGTACATTTACTATTGGTTGACGATTGCTGGTGTATGATTGCTTTGTGTATTGGAGTGTTTTTTCTTTGAAAGTGTATTCTTAGATTTAGTATTTATGTATTATGCAATGTTTTTATATCTATCGTACCTCAACCACTTTTTTTTGGCTGTAATAATACGTTCTATGCAAGAATTTGGATTTAGCTTACGATATTTTGTTAATGTTGCCCTATTAAGACGATTCGACACTTGTAAATCTGTGTTAAACTTCTTAATTTTAATATAGGAGTATGTAAAGAGTGCTATTGCGTTTGTACTAATTGCTTTAAATATGTTTCTAGAGTTAAGTTGTGACTTTAATATATATATATATTTAATATTTCGCTTCTTACTTGCTACATCTCGTACATTTTACAAATATCGTCTTTCAATTACTAGGTACGTTTTGTTAAATATAAATATCGATAATTATTTAATTAGAACTTTAGTATTAATTTTTTGGGTACGTACAATAAATATGTAAATAGTTTAATTAACATGCTATCAGATTTATTTATCTTGTACTTTTTTTTACTCATAATTGCTATGTTACGGTTTTAAATTTTAAAATTTATTATGCAAACTTTTCAATTACCTTCAAACACTATAACTTAAAAAGCATTTTAATAAAAAGTGTAAATATAATCATATGCCTGAAATAAAAAAAAAATGTGCACTTTAACATAAATAATACTACGAAAAATAAAATTGATCATATAGTTTCCGTTGCGAGTTCCTTTTCTTTCAAATCCAAGTGTTAGATATCACACTACTCAAAACAATTAACGCATACTCTATATATTTGATAATAAAAAGTACTGTCAGTTAGTATAACAACTTCAAATACATATTTCTATGAACTAGTTTTAATCTTTTCAACCAAGGAAACAAAGTTAGACATGAAAGCATGTTCCAACAAGCTCCTCGGTCCAAAAGTTTACGTCTGTAATTCACGATCTGTCATAAATAGACTTGAACAACCATCAATCAATTGGAAAGAGGAAGAAGTGTTGCTGAAGTGATTGGAGTGGAACAAAATATAATTTCTTTACTGTGTAATCATTTCTTGGAAACTAGGGACATTCGACAAAGGTAACGCTAAAGTAGGTCAATATCAACTACTATAAGAGATAATGAATATCTGTCGTATTTGAAACGTAGAAATCAGAGCAGGAAAGAACTCATAAAAGGTCGGCAAATTAAGTATCAATTGAAGCCATAACGAATGGAGACGAGTATTATTCAACGGCGAATGGTATGGGCTGAGCTAACTACTAAACAACACAACGACCTTTATTTCGTATAAAATGGGAAGCCCATTACCTATTGATATCTACGAGGGTGGTCCCACAAGTACCCCGCCTGACATAGAGATGGCGATAGTTGTTTGAAAAATATCACCGTATTAGAAAGTACATACACAATCTATAAAGCACATGTTTCAAGTTTGAGGGCGCCACGTTGTTTAGTATTTATTTGGCAGCCATCAATAGTGAAAGTTTTCAGTGAATTTGTAAAAATGAAGAAAATTGGTCATTGTTACATGATACAGTACTTTTATTTGAAAGGCCTTAGCCCAACCGACATAAAAGCTGAACTGAATTCTACTCTGGGTGAGTCTGCCCCTTCGTTTACAACAGTGAAATATTGGGTAGCAGATCTTCAACAAGGCCGTACGAGCTGCTAAGACGAGCATCGCAGTGATCCACCAAATGAGGTGACGACTCCAGAAATGATAAAGAAAATCCACAAAGCGGTACTGGATGATCGTCGACGGAAAGTGCGCGAGCTAGCAGACATAGTGGGCATTTCAAAAAGTACATGTTACCTGAAAATTTGGACATGAGAAAATTGTGTGCCATATGGGTGCTGCGTTTGCCCACACTCAAGCAAAAAAAATGTCGTGAAGATGTTTCAATTGAGTGTTTAGCGAAGTTTCACAGCAAAAAATCAGAATTTTGGCGCCGTTTCATAACCGTGGATGAAACATGGGTCCATCACTCCATACTCGAGACAAAGGAATAATCAAAACAATGGACTCAAAAGGGAGAACCGGCTCCAAAGAAGGCGAAGACCGTTTCATCTGCAGGCAAGGTCATGGTATCGGTTTTTTGGAATGCGCGTGGAATAATTTTCATTGACTATCTTGAAAAAGGAAAAACTATCAACGGCGAGTATTATGCGAACTTATTTCAACGTTTGAGCGAAGAAATCAAGCAAAAGCAGCCGCATTTGGCTAAGAAGAGTGTTGTTTCATCAAGACAATGCACCAGCTCACAAATCCGTTATTGCTATGGCCAAAATTAATGAATTGAAGTTTGAATTGCTACCTCATGCACCCTATTCGCCAGATTTAGCCCCTCGGATTATTTTCTGTTCCCAAACTTTAAAAAATGGCTCGGTGGTGGAAGATTTTCCAACGATGAAGAAGTCGGCAGTGAATGGCTATTTTGAGGAGCAAGACGGTTCTTATTATAAAAAGGGTATCGGACTTGTTGAACATGGCTGGGAAAAGTGTATAGGCTAAAAGGGGATTATGTTGAAAAATAAATATATTTCTTTCCAAAATTTTTGTAGATGAGATTCTAAGATACAATGTTTTTTTGTACACAACAGTAGTGGAAGAAGAACTAAGTTTTATAGACGATATTGTATGTTGCCATCGGCCAAAGCTAGTAAACAACTGGATAAATGAAGCATATGAAGAGAGAATGAAATAGTCAGCCAATGATTCCTAAAGAAATGTTCAGCAGGCTAACCCTGACCATTCCATTAAGATGCCGAAGATGGAAATCATTCACTATCACAGGTGCCTATTACAAGGATCTTTTAAAGACAGTAATTCAAAAAATAGAAAGCGTCCTAGTTTAGCCTAAGAAAAATAATATTCCACAAAGACCATCATCTCTGGTCGACGTTTATAATTTTACTAATAGATGATGACGAAGTCTTAGCTCTTCTTGTTTGACGAGATAATACAAGTAAGGTGATCAATCTTGCATCAAAAAATATACGGATATCTTTAATTATATAAACGTGTTGCAAATCGTTATTATGTAATTATAACTGAAGACGGTGATCTCCTGATAGGAGATAATACGTTTGCCAGTATTTAAAGAGATATTATTCACTCTACATCACTCTGATATGTTCTCTGGATTAGCCTCAAGTAGACTCCAATCCCACGAACCAGAAATTATTCGAAATATTTCTACATTATTAGCAAAGAAGAATGTGCCAGAAGATACAGAATGCACTATACCATTAAGAAAAGTATTGAACAATAGAGGACCCAAATTAGAGCCCTGCAGTACCTCAAATATAGTAAAGATGGTAGAGAACGTCAGTCAATTGTTTATAGACTGCGAAACTTTCCCTCAGACACAAAACTTAATGAAATATAAATAATTCTACACACACAGGTAGTTCTAATATTTGGATTTGCAGCCCGATAAATGAAGTTATTTTCAGGTAAATTTGGCCCGCTGGCTATAAATGTTGGACACTACTGGTCCAAGCCATTCTGTTAAAAACTATTAAAACTATTTATCATAATACACCTGCACTAACTCTCAATGTAAACTTCGGCAGGTTATAATAAATTAACTAAGAACTAAAGATTAACATATGATCAACTCTATTTGCAACGTAACTACACGAAACAGCCAACACGCAATGTTAATTATATAAACATCATACCTGAGAGCCATTTAAGGAATTATTTTCCCCAGATAATCCTGATTTTTGCCTTAAATACTCCTTGTCATCAAATATTTTCCTATCTCCTCCTCCGGGTCTGTGCTTAACGTTATCAAGAGATCCCACTTTGCTTTTAGCCTTGATGTCTATTTTCTTATTTTCAATCTAGAGAACATAGAAGCAGTAAATTAGTTCAAATATGAATTTCTTTTCAAATATCTATATGAAGTGGTGAAAATGTTATTTGAAAGCTTTCCCTACTTGTTGTATATACAGAAATTGAGGAATAAATCTAATACGTAGACTTCCGCGATCGTGGTCCATACTATCTGCTTCTGGGCTTCCGGGCTGGAACCCTGTGAAACTGAAGTTTCACTGCGACAGACAGTAGCAGTAGTTAAGCCCTGAAGATGTCCCATACGAGAGAGTACGAAACGTCGGCAGTTAACCAGTGACGCGGTTCCAGCCCGGAAGCGCAGAAGCAGATAGTGAGGAATAAAGTTTAGCAAATATTTAGAAATAAAATTAAAAGGCAATCGGTATAAATATTTTCTTCAAGGGACACAAAAGAATGCGGAAGATAAAATGTACATATTGAATATTCATTGTCGTTCGACAGAATTAATCAAATATTCTTATAAAAATTTACAGTCAATCTCATTTAGTACGTAAGTAATTTTAAAAAGTATTTTCTCTATTCACATGCACATACTCACACATTCTATTTGATTTATCACTTTATAATAAACTTTCTACTATAACCTACGAAATACTTGTAGAAATATGTGGAAGGGAAGACGATACGATCTTCTTAAAGCCATTAATGGTTGTCTTAAATAATCTCTACAGAATCTACGACGACAAAAACGAATGCAGACAACAAATTTTCAAATCATTTGCAAATTAGTAAGGATATGTGAAAACAAAAAGAATTAGATAATAATAATAGTAATATTAATAACATAAAGCTGTTATTTTGAACACTTGTTCAATCGTTAGAATATTTCTAAGAACGCCATAAAAATGACCCAAATTTCAATTTATATTTAAATGCAAAGATAGTAATAACGATAGTATATTGCTTCTTATAAAGATACAAAGCATCATAAAGCTTGTATTGATTTACCGTTTCATGATGTAGAATAATACCTACAGCGTACAGGCTCAAGCTCATAAATATGTGGGTTGAATCAAAGGTTTCCGGGTGTTAGTCTCAGGAAATGCGAGAAATTTATGGCATAATAATCTTTATTTTACTCCACAGAATCAAATTATAGGACAAATTTGACCACTAAAGGTTGATATATAACCCCTTGCCACATTAATTTTCATATTCAGTATACGTATTTCGACAACTAAGTTGTCATCATCAGCAGATAATTAAAGAGTGTCGCACCTGGAAAACTACGGCTAAAAATACCCGTACGAAAACAAACTCCGTACGCGATCCGTACCGTTGAGAACCAAAATGTACACTGACCAAAATACACTAACAGTGTGCATTGAGAACCAAAATGTATACTGACAGTATACTGACCAAAATACACTAACAGTGTACATTGAGAACCAAAATGTATACTGACAGTGTACATTTTGGTTCTCAATGTCCACTGTCAGTGTACATTTAGGTTCTCAACGGTACGGATCGCGTGCAGAGTTTGTGTTCGCCGTAGTTTTCCAGGTGCGGCACTGTTTAATTATCTGCTGATGATGACAACTTAGTTGTCGAAATACGTATACAGAATACGAAAATTAATTTAGCAAGGGATTATATATCAACCTTCAGTGATCAAATTAATCCACCACAGGCTCCATCAAAATTACCTACAGGGCAAATAACAAAAAAATATAATGTAAGACAGACAATACAAACCGAATACAAAAATATCACCTTGTACTTTTAAACTAAATTTTGTACGCTTTATGCAGAAAATTTAATAATACGTTTTGCGCTTCACGAAAGCGAATATTCGGGTATTTGTCTCGACATGCTTGTAATAAGATGTTTTATGGACTTCTGTGGAAGTTCACTCCAAGCAACTTGTGGAGTATCATTTATCTATTGTAAGTTCAGAAAGCATAGCAACCCTACAACCTATCATATTGTAGATATTTTTTATAAGCGATACGTCTGGCGCTTGCGCAGGACATTTGAGGATATTGACGTTGGACTTTCGAAGGAATCGTAATGAAACAGCTACAACATAAGAATGAGCATTGTCTTACTAGAATATGGAATTATTTACGCTTTGCATATATAGAAAAGTGAATGGTTCCAGAACTTCGTTAATTTGTCATTGAGTATTTGGATAGCCTGAATATAATATTGAAGGAGTTCTATTTTAATTCTACCCCGAACCAGAAAATGCAATCTCACGTTCAATGGAAAATTTTCAAAAACTGCCTTTCCTCTCTTTAACATCAAACTTGTCTACAACCATCATATACCCATAAATGAAAGCACTATTCTGTCTGCAGAAATATTACTATTCTACTCGTTGTCTTAATCGGCCCGTACAAGACACCATTATAATCTAAAAGCACGATGACAACTAGTGAAAAGTTGTATTAGTTCTTGGAAGATGTCAACCAAAACAAATTAATGCAGCAATATATGGGACGTATTATTATACTATGGTCTAACTTCCAAAATAATATTTCCTACAGACTTTGAGGTGCTATGCCGATACCTAAGGGCAAACAACCTTGGCCTCCTATCTTCTTCTTGGGTGATTCTTTTAGATTGCCCAGACCCCTTTCTGAGATATTGCCTACCTTCTTGAGATTAATCTCTTCAACAGCGAATAATTGTAGCAATATTTCTTTGTATCCGCCTAATGATGTCATGAAATACAATACTCGCCTCATGTAGTCCAAAGATACGATCCCTTTTAAAATTGTTTAACTGGCAGTAATTTGGTCGTCTTAAAATTCTCAGCTCTTTAGATCTTTAGAACACTAATTTACAAGTATAGACTGTTATTATCGAATAAACAAACAAAACTAAGTTAAACAAACGAAAAACGAATTCTTTCATTAAAGAAAACGATAGAAAAGTTTTTTGCTACCTCCTTCATCATGTACATTCTTATACTATTCTCAATACAGTAAATATTTGTACAAAATTTGATTTAAAAAAAATATATATACATATTTCATCGAATGTTTTCGTGGTCGATTACTAAAGCGTTGTTTTTCGAAGTATTTCACCGCGTTGGGATGATTTCGTCTAGAGAAAAGACACCTTTCGTCCTGACCTCTTTTTCACTGTTTTCTTGAGAATCTTCCTATTGTAATAACAACTTCAAGATTGTCTGTATCGCTCGTTATATGTAATCTTGTGATAGAGAAGTGTGTGCTCGTGATTGGTTCTTCGGAATACAAATCCACCCAGCCACCGGCGGGAGACCAACCACGAAGAACCGCACACCGGCCCACCACTATGTGACTAGATACAACAAGCAATCGTCGCACTCTTGTTACTGTGTCAAATATATATATACGAAAATAGTGTATATCGCGGAATTAACATAATGAGACTTAGTGCTGCGGTCACTAACACTTCTGGAATGAATTCCCAAATAAAATATTCGGTTTTTGCTTTTGGGTTGTTGAAATTTTATACACAACATGCCCAGCCTTTTGAACCAAAAAAAGTCATTAATTCGGCTTAAGCCTCGTAGAGAATGAACGATAATCTACGACAAAATGGAGGTAGAATGTATTACTGACTAATTTAATAATATGTGCCACGAGGATGACATTCACCAATGAATTTAAAAGCAAAAGGCTGAAACAATGAACTAAGTAAATTAATCTTAAACAAACGACATGGAGAACTAAATAAAAACAATAAAATCAGAGTAAATGTAGAACGTGGCCTAAATCAAAGAGTTCGAATAGTCAGAGCCATTACATAAGAGGATAACTTAAGGTATATTCTTTTCATCATCGTAGTGGGAAAATAATGTAAAGTGTAAATGAAGTTAATGAAATTTTAACTTGTCGGAAGGGCAATAATTCTTACAAAAACTAGAGACTAATAATGTGTATGATCTCTACGACATCTAAAAGCATTTAATAACGTTGGAGGACTGGCATTTTTCAAAAAGCACCTTATTTCATGTTGACGGCTATTTGTAATATCAGAAGGGTTTTTGTTGGCATATTTCGTGCAGCAACACATCTTCTCATAACATTCAAAGCATGTTCTATTGGATTATCGTCTAGGGAATTGGCTGATCAGTCCATTCTCTCTATACCAACTTCATCAATCTAATTGTGTATGATGAAAACAATTATTATTGTTCATAAAATATCGAATATTTTTTGGAAAATTATATCTCATTTTTCTTACAACTTGTAATATCTAAAGCGTTTTTGGTGGAATTTCGTGCAACAACACATCTTCCCACAACATTCAAAGCGTGTTATGTTAGCTTATCATCTAGGGAATTGACTAGCCACTACATTTTTTGTATATGTACCAACTTCGTCAATCAGTGTTCATAATTTTTTGGACGGAAACAAGCAATATCGTCCATAAAATGAATTATTCTCTTATTGTCGTTGCATACGAAAAAACGATTACTCTCAGGATTTCATCAAGATTTCTCTAGGCGGTAAGAGCTCCATTTTCTATTAAAGACCTATGTGCCGTTCAGTACACATCGCGGCCTATTCCATCACGCCACCTTTACCCGAATATATTCTTGCGTGCGCCAAGTTCTGAATTCATCACTGAATAATATTTGCCTCCATTTATTATGACCACAAATGATATACATATTTTTCACTATTCTACGGACACTTTTTTCCTCTGCAGTACGAGCAATGCAAACTAACGGTTTACGGACATATAAGCCAGACGTATACAAACTATTTCTTATTGTTTGCGTTAATAGTAGTTTCCCAGCGGCAATAACTAACTCACTTGGAATCTGGGTTGCATTAAGGCCGCAATTTTTCCAAACCAATTGCGACATGTATCGATCCGAAGACCTTGGCGTTTTTGATGTTGACCGAACTTTCCCATAGCTTCGTGGAGTATCTCTAGCTTCCCAAAAACGATTTACAAGACTAGAAATTACGCTCGGTCTGTCAGCAAACACTACGACAACGCTTTATTGTGTTCTTATGCATTCCAATTGAAATATGCCCACCAAGACTTTATCTCTTATAAATTATTTATTTAAACTTCCCATGATACTCAAAGCTTCAAATATTGACAATGAATCACAGATGATACTGAGGAGCATATTATTGGAGCGTGCTTTCGCACACTGTAAAGACGACTGCTATAGCGCCCGCGTAAATATATGAAGATATGTTTGTACGTTTTTTTTTTGTTTAGAAAAGTTAAAACTACTTTATAAAAATATTTAGATATTATAGTTATTAAGTGACACTACTTTCATTTATTATACAGAACAAATCGATAGGATCGTATCAAACTCAAGAAATATATTCAAAATATATTCTACATGTAAAATATTTAAAAAAAAAAAAAAAAACTCAGTTGTGTGATTTTCACAAAATTTCTCTATTAAAGAACAGTAACAATTGTTTCACCCACACTGTGGCTTCTTCAGGCTGAAAGGTAAATCTAACCCAAACGTAATACAATATATTCTAGTCAACTAAACTATTTTTAGGGTGAGGGTGATGTACATACAATTACAATGCAATGAAAATAATTATATATTGTATAAATATATAATTAAGGTCTTTACGATGGGAAATTAATGAAAATTATTATTTTCTGCCATTCCATCTTAAATTAAATGACGCAATAAAGTACTCGCAGTTATACTACCCGGTAGCCTAATTGGTAAGGCCGCCGTTTTAATTAATTTCTGTGATCACTGAAGGTTGATATATAACCCCTTTCCACATTAATTTTCGTATTCTGTATACATATTTTGACAACTAAGTTGTCATCGTCAGCAGAAAATTAAACAACGCAGTGTGCGTTTTAGCTTTCAATGGTACAGATCGTGTGAGGAATTTGCTTTCGGACGGGTAATTTTGCCGTAGTTTTCTAGGTGCGACACTGGTTAATTATCTGCTGATAATGACAACATAGTTGTCGAAATACGTATACAGAATACGAAAATTAATGTGGAAAGGGGTTATGTATCGACCTTCGATGATTAAGTTAATCAACCACAGGCTCCATCAAAATTACCTAATTTCCTTGAATTTAATTAACGATGGAATAGCAGAAAATAATTTTCATACAATGAAATAAGTTAAACAGTGGAGAATTATTCAAATCTACTTGGTCAATTAATAAGTTATTATTTTTTTATATTTGTTTATTTCTATGGTTTCAAGTAATGACAACTTTATCGCTTTTATTGTACGAATGTAGGATACTGAAATCTGAATTAATTTTTTAATTTAAATGTACTGCATAGTTGGAATCACTTTTGTTATGATTCGTTTCTAGGTTTTGTTGTTTTATATTTCTGCTCTACAATTCCAATTTTCTCCAAAAAGCATTAACTTTATCACTCGAATCCAAGATGCGTGCGTTTGCTACTTGGAGTAGAAAATTTTGGGTATTTAATTTCTCGAATATATTGACCAAGTAAATCAATTTTATTACAAATAAATCATCTCGAAACTTCTCAGCTTGTTTTTTTTTCGGGACAATTTCGTCTCTTAATTCATAAAAATGTTGCAAAACTTTCCCAAGTAATAACCAACTGTCTCGCTATAAAACAGTTAACGGGGTTTTAATATAATATACTATCGTAAGTACAATATCAGACCAGGACTCATTTCTTTGGAAACCAGAGCCTTTTTGTGAATCATACAATATGTCCAGAAACACTTTGGAGACTATTGTTTCACAAGTGCTTGCAAACTTTAGAGTCTTTCAGATAATGTACGAGCACCATCGGTACATATTCTGATGCAGTCTTCCCAATCTATGTTTTCGCCTCGTTTACAAAAGCGTTCAATATAATAAATAATGCAAGTAATGTTGCTCTGAGTTCTATTGGCTTGCAGAAAAGTAGTTCTTCTATTGCTAACGTACCAGCACAAAATCTAACTTAGGCTATTGAATGAGCATCTTGATTGCTATCTGTTGCTTCATCAAATGAATTGAAAACAGTTTGTAAAGCACACAACTTCCCGAGAAACTGGTTGTCTACATCTTCAGTTATGTCTCTAATTTGACGGGCAATAGTATCATTCGATAGAGACAAAAATTATTTCCAAACATAATTTTTTGAACCCTAATCGCAGATGGCGGCATTAGTTATTCACCAGTGGTGTGAGGCTTTTTACATCCATCTACTTTATACGAAACTTTATAAGAGGTAAGTAAAGCTTCTTCGTCCACAAAGTTTTTATGAAAAATGATTTTCGTTTCTCATATGACTTTTATTTGAATTCGAAGAATTTTCGAGATTTGTTAACGTACTCACTATATAGCATTTCCAAGTGGCGTTTAAATGTATTAGATTTCATGTTGTCTGCTACCAATATTTTTAAACAAATGAGACACAGGAGCACCTCTTCATTTATATCAGTGCTGGCAAACTCAAAATTTAAGAATATTTTATTAACTTCAGAAACAACGCTCATCTGTGCATTCGTTGATGCTTCGCTATCCTCTAGTTCTCGCTGACGCTTACTTAAAAATTTATCCGTGATTCTATATACATAAATCTACTGGTTGGAGTTGAACGAGGTGCAGTGTATACATATGCATCGCGAGATAAATGTTCGGAAACAAAACAGGCGCGATGAGAATCGTGTTTGAAATTTGTTTCGCAAATATTAGAAGGTTGAGAAATGCTGTGTTAAATAACTTTTCAATAAATACGCTGACACGCTGACATTAATTTAAGACGAAATGATCTGAAAATGAACAAAAAAAAGACGTTTATTGCACGACGCTACGATTAGAAGGACGTTCGTTGGGAATTATGTTATGAATAGTTTGAAAACGAACAAAAAACGGATAACAACATTTCAGTTTTTTCTAATTATTTTTAGGTGTAGAATATATTCCTGGAGTTTGGTACGATTGCTTCGATTCATTCTGTATATAATATCCATTAGCTGCATTTTTTTATCCTTTAAGTTTTTATAGCTTGACACACAGAAATGTACGAGGCGCGTTTTTCAAGTAAGAGCCATTTTGTTGCGCACACTAACAGGTGGTGTGCGCGCTACAACGAGTGCTTGCTTCGTGTACCGGCATTCCTTAGGAACAACTGTGCTCAGTTGCAGCTGTGTAGGTAACCTGTACGGTCTGTTCTAATCAAGGTTATCGAATCGCCCGTCCCGTGCGAGGTACGGGCAAACCCTGGGAAAGCTACGCAGAGCGATTCAAAACAAAGACGCGGCATGGTGACAGAGAGAATTTTGCCACTCCATGATAATGCAAGGCCTCACACTGCAGCTCAGATCCGAGATTTATTGGACACTTTTGGCTGAAAAGTTTTAGACCATCCCCTCTACAACCCCGGCCTTGCACCGAGTGATTTCCATCCTTTCCGCTATCTCAAACATCATCTCGGCGGCAACCACTACAACGATGACGAAGACGTGAAAACGGCCGTGACCTCTTGGTTATCGGAGCAGACGGCAAGTTTCTATGAAGAGGGTATTCAAAATGTAATTGTAAGGTTTGATAAGTGTTTAAACAAACTTGGCAGCTATCTTGAAAAACTAGAGAAATGTATGTAGAATCTGAAAATAAATTGGATTTTTTTTTCGTTTGGTTATTTTCCAACGACCCTTACTTAAAAAGCACGCCTCGTAGTAAGTCCATTTCTTGTTTTTGCCAAGAGATCCTCAATTAGCTAGGTGCGACAAACTTAAACTTTTATACTACAGAGCAAAATTTCATGATGATTTCATTCAAAATACTGCACGGAAGGAAGTACTAACATGCATCTCTATAAAAAAAAACTAGAATCAAAAGAAACTACAATATACCTATTGTTTTTATACTAAGATACTTCTATATTAGACTACAAAATTGTTTTATAAAATTCGTAATTTTTGTCCCTGTTCCATGGTGAGTGCGCTATTGTTAATTTCCACAACGGTCATTTTCTGAACAAATATCCTATAGTGTTAAGCACGCTTGTGCAAAAATTTGTATGTACATACAATATTTTCATAATGTAACATCTATGAAGTTGTATACAAAGTGTTATAATTTGGTTTCAGACAACTTACATTAGGTTTACTAGCCGGACGTTTAACCACATCCATTTCGACTTCAGACTAAACAAATGTATTTAGAATAAGGATACACCAAATTTAAACAAACGAACAAAAACAATCAAACAACAAACCGTCAGGATACACAACATGCTATTGAATTTGCATCAATCAAGCATTTTTTATCCAACAAAAAAAAAACAACGACCACATAACAGCAAAAGTTGGATATGTTATAACAGTATTAGATAGGTAAATGGTGATGTTAGTTTCGGAACATTCCACATGCTTGAACAAATCTTTAAACCACATTAAATCGAATTTGGAGTGTAATTACCTTAACATCACCGCCACCTGGTTGGTGTTTGATATTATCTTTGGAACCTACTTTTGGTTTGGCCTTGTCCTTAAAGTCCAATTTTTTTGATTCTATTTTCTTGTCTCCTCCTTTCGGCTTATGGGCAGCGTTATCCAACGATCCTATTTTGGACGAAGCGTTCCACTGCAGTTTTCGATGCTCAATCTGAATTTTTAAATAAATTATAAATGATTTTTAATATTCACAATCATAAATAAAATATATAAAACGGAAACTATTTCTTGGTGCAACGTATTTGAATAAAATGCTATACTTTGAGAGAGAGAGAGACAAATCTCTGAACAGACCCTAAGTTCAATCTACAAAATTCGTGAAAATTTGAAAAGAAAATAAATAAATCAGTGATATTGTTACATAATCCACACATTAAAACTCTTTTTTCTATGTATGTAGATACGATATTTGTTTCGAAAACATGTAATTTTGTTTATTAGTTTAAAAAAGTTCAAATAGTACGTCATTATACACTGCTCAAAACAATTACAGGATATTTGGAAAAATAATAATAGAATAAATAAAGAATGTAGCACCTCGCAAATATCTTTATATTCAAGAGCGACGTTTTTAATAAGAAACCGGACGCATTGACGCGTTTGAACTTGTTTGTGCACATTATAAACCTACCAAGGCACTAGAGTGAATAAATATCATTAATTGAATACACAATTATGAGACTTTATAAGAAGTTTTACTGATAAAATGAAGGTTTGATATCTGATCGGTATTGATTGAATCAGGACATCCAATAATTTTTGTGGAATATTACTTCATTCCTCTATCAGAGCAACTTGAAAGCATCCCAAGCATGTTCGATAGGATTATTATCAGGAAAATTTGCTGGCCACTCCATTCTATTGATTCCCAATTGTTCAATCTAGTTGTGCACGATGTTTGCTAGATGCTATAACTTTTTGCGCGTATCCCAGCCCATACCATTACACTCCCATCTTCATATTGCGGCCTTTCTCGAACAAATTATGACTAATTAGGTGTTCCAGATTCACGCCAAATTAAAGTACGAGTATCATCTGGATTTAAACCGAATCTGGATTCGTCACAAAATAATACTTGTACCCGGTCATCGTGATTTCAATTTCTATGCTGCTCAGCCCATATTCTCCGCGATCTTTTATGAAGAGCAGTTAGTGTAACGCATACTAGGGGTCTTCGAGTATACACGCTAACGTTATGAAGACGATTTCTTATTGTTTGAATTGATACTACTCTTCCTGTAGCAGCAGCAAGGTCACTTCTAAGCTGCGTTGCGTTATGAGTACGGTTTCTACATGCTCCAGTTTCTAAAAACCAATTCCATAAACGCGAAATCAAACTTTGGCTAACTGCAAAAACTTCAGCAACAGTTTGCTGTCTCCGTTCACCTTCCAATTTACCTATAACTCTCCAAGCCTGTGCATGAAACAAATCGCGTTGCCTTTCCACTATTACCCGTAATTACAGTTAAAAAGCTAGCTACGATACGGAAAATGGTAAAATCTATCTATAGTCGAGAGCACTCGCATACGCGCTTTTATACCATTACTGTACAAGTTGAAACTAGTCAATGCATTCTGTTTCTTGTTTAAAAGCGTTATAATTGCAATATAAAAATATTTGCGTGTCTTGTATTATTTATTTATTTGTTTTATTATTATTTTTTCAAATATCCTCTAATTATTTTGAGCAGTTTAGTTACTACTATGTAGTTTCGATTTGCTGTCAACTAATGAGAATTAACTGTCATTTCGGCTGTTCTGAAATTTCTCTCACTCTTTTTGAAATACAGTATAACTCTTGCAATTGCTCCGAAGTTACGAAATTTGAAGTAAACTTAGAAAGTGCTTTTTCGAAATAATTAAAAGTTTACGAATCTCTAGAAATTTGTATTTAATATTTTGAGAGTAAGGAAAGTTACAAATACATTAAATAAATTACATTTTTTAGAATCAGTAAACCTCAATTATCATACTTCCTATATGTGAGAAAATATCGGCACTAACTAACAGCCTGTGTCTTCTATTTGTTTTTATAAAATTTTTTTCGTGATGCATTGCTCTCAAAAATATGTGCAAATTTACAATGTGTCTCTGCTAGAATACCCTATTTGCTTAACGTTGCATTAATTCTTAGCTCTTGAAAAATCATTGATTAAACAGAGAAAATAGAAAACAATTTTGTTATCTTTCACTATATTTTAATCTGGCAGCTAAAGTTTGACTACAAGCTTGTTACAAAACAAAAATACAAGTAGATGTATATAACGGGTGAGGCAGAATAACAAGCGATTTTAAAAAGGCTGTAAAAAACAAGAAAAACAATATTTAGGAATAAATTCATTATTTTCTCAAAGAACATAAAAAAGCATTAATTATTTTATTTTTTAAAAATAACTCCGGAAAGATGACATCCGTTCAGGCGTACACATTCTTCCAATCGTGTTTTGAAACTATTCATTACATTTTGCAGCATTGCTAGGGGAATGTTTTCCACTTCCTGTCGGATCCGTTCTTTCAGGGCTTGAATTGTTTGTGGTGGGTTATCTTGAAACACTTTACTTTTTAAGTACCCCCACAAGAAAAAGTCGCACGGTGTGAGGTCCGGTGAACGGGAAGGCACAATGATGTCCCCATTTCGAGAAATCACATGATTTGGAAATAATCTGTTAACAATATTCATGCATACTCTGGCTGTATGGGAGGTTGCTCCGTCTTGTTGAAAAAATGTTTCCTCGTTAACTTCGTAGCGTGCAAGCTGTGGTTCAAAAAAGTTTTCCAACATGTCGGCGTATCTTTGTGAGGTTACTGTCACAGCATTGCCACGAGCATTTTCAAAAAAGTAAGGCCCTATGATCCCCGATGAAGACATAGCACACCACACAGTAACTTTTGTGGAGTGAAGGGGTTCTTGATGCATTTGTCTAGGATTTACGTCACTCCAGTATCTAAAGTTCTGCTTATTGACGTAACCGGACAAATGGAAATGGACTTCGTCACTCATCCACAAGTTGTTTACAATATCCTCATGTTGATTAATTAAATCTGAAAACTGTTCACAGAATCGTTGTCGACTCACATAATCCGTGCCTTTAAGAGCCTGTACGATTTGGATTTTATATGGATAAAGGTGGAGATCCTTGTGTAATATTCGTCTGACAGTTCGGTTTGAAGTCTCAAGTGTAGTGCTATGCCGGCGAGCTGATCGACGCGGGCTTTGCTCAATAGCAGTTCTTACGCGGTCGATATTCTCGGGCGTACGCACCGATTTTGGCCGACCAGGTTTCTTTTTTGTCGTTGACGAAGTTTCCTCAAAGTTCCTAACCCATTTTTTAATGGCACAGGCAGACGGCACTGGTTGATTGCGATTAATGTTAAAATGATTTCGAAAGGCACGACGAGCGCGTATGTAAGAATTATCATTTTCATAAAACGCCTTAACAGCGTACGCACGCTGTTGAGGGGTCCAACGCTCCATTTTTACTAAATGCTAATATCAAGGAAACATGGCTGATAGCGTCCCTATCACCTCCGAATGACACGGCACGAATCGCGGGCTTTTTAAAATCGCTCGTTATTCTGCCCCACCCTTTACAAGGTGTTTAATACAAATTTTGATTATTATGTGTTTGATTAGCACAAACGATAAATTGTGTAATGTTTTATAAATAAATAGTGTATTTGAGAAGGAAAACCACAGATTCGCCTATTTCGTTAAGAAAAGATGTTAATGATATCCAAATCTATATTCAACTAAGTAATAGTAAGCTTTTGATTTTATTTTAAAAAAGTTCGGTTTCCTCTGCGACAGACTGTATATATATATATATATATATATATATATATATATATATATATATATATATATATATATATACATATATATTTTATAAATATATATGTACATATATATTCAGATAGATAGATAGATAAAAAGGGGGAAATAAAATTTATTGATTTATATGACATATATCACTTGAATGTTATGTCTTGTAGCTATTAAATATTATCGATGTAATGACACTGTCTTTTATTTTTTACTCAATATGCGTTACATTATTGCATCCGTTTTGTTTTCATTGCTTATCAATCAACTAAGAACCCGTAGCGAAACAAATGTAACACCGCATTTGATCGTCGTAAATTGAGAAGAGTTCCTTTAAAAACCTCTTAACTGCTAACGGATTAATGAAGCGCTGAATGACGAGACTGAACTTCAGAGGAGTGGCAACCCTTGCTAGACATCAAACAGCCTTCTCAAGGATTTGATATACCGTACCACAGCAGGGTATCTCTCGACAGAATATGAAGCAATCATGGTAGATGCGGTCGCATTCTACACAAGTTCAATTTAAGCAACCGCGGTACCCAATACCTTGAGATTTCTTCATTTCCAATTCTTCAGCTAAAATCTTGTATCACTGTCACTTGAAATACACACTACGTCTGCTATCTTGCATTACGGTATACTTTTTAATTAGATAGGAAGCAATAGTCATTTTTGGAAGTCTATTACGAACTTCAACTTTTGTGCTCCCATAACCACATTTAAATACGGAAATCTGTCTTTAACTAATTAAAATGTAGGAGCGGAATCTAATAGTGTCAATGTTTTGATTTTGACTAATATTGATCCTTTGAAAGTACTTTATTACTGCTCGAAATTCGGTTTTTTCATTATTAACAAAATCACACTAGATGTTCATCTTGATATTTAACTTAATAAAGGATAGTTTTACGGAATGATAAAAAGGATTTCATTGAATTCGCGCCATCTCTCCTTTAGACTCCGTAGCTATCGATTCATCCTATTAATTTCAAGTCGATATTAAAAATAACAGTTAAATTTGGTAGGAGACTGTGATTAACTGAATTAATCAAACAAAAGGCAAAAAAAGTCTTCACCAGATGAATGTTCGTACTCTATATACCAATTTCGACAACTAAGTTGTCATCGTCAACAGACTATTAATCACAATGGCGCATCCAGAGTCATGGTAAAGCTCCGCAGAAAATTCCGCGTACTATTTCCATCGAAACTAAACACATGCTGTGTGGTGTTTGATTTTCTTTCGCCGAAATTAAACACACACAGTGAGTGTGTTTGGTTTTAGCGGTATATATACAGAGCACTAATGTTGATGTAGTTTTCAGCTATTTTTTTTTTTAATAACAGTGTAAAGCGACAAAAACGCCAAAAAATGAGGAGAATTCGTGCGGAAGCATAAGGTTTCGATTTTAAAATATCAAATAAAAAGTTTTCTCTGTATTCAAAGCACATGCCTCTTTTGAATTGAATAACTGAAGTAACTGTAATTACGATTACATTTTTTTCTCAATCACAGAGTGCTATATCTGCTATTAAGAAAGCGAAAGAATAAATTTATCAAAGTAAGGTGTTATATCTGATATGTGACAATATTGAAGGCAGCATTTAAAATTGGTGGGTCGCAAAATGGAATTTACACAACCAAACATTCTTACAGTTTTTCCGAGACTGCAACAATAAGGCGTAATAGAAATATCAGCTATCGTTGTAAAACATACCTTTTTCTCACCGCCTCCTGGAATATAATTGTCATTTTTAGCTGCAATTCTAGATTGTGCTTTCGAGAGGTCGATCTTTTTGTGCTCAATTTTAATATTACCCCCACCTGGTCTGTAACTGGTGTTCTGCAGCGATCCGATCTTTGATTTCACCTCTTTTAAATTTGGTGAAGGCGTCCCACCGACGTGTACTTTATTCATTGGAACTTCTACAAAAAACACAATGAAATCTATTAAAAATTAAAGTAAAAATGTTTGATAGGTACTTTTCTTATCATTTCCAGCTGGTATACTAGGTGTTGGAGAGTCGGGTGTTTTTAAGTTTGGAGATTTTGAGCCTCTGGACAATGACCTACTTTTCGTGGGGGATGCTGTTCTAGCTGTACTTTTCCCTGATGATTTTCGCGGTGAATTATGATCTCCATTACTAGATTGATCCTAAAACAAACAAAAACATTTATTGGGTATCGTTATAGAAGCAGGTATATCATATATAATATGGGGCAAAATCGAATACTTCTTCATTTGATCGATATTTGATGAAAATGCTTGCACAGATTGATTTTTATTTTAATTACGGATCCTTTTTGTATGAAAAATAATTTCTTCTCCCACCACCTTGCGTGGTATGATGTCCTTGACTAATTTTTTAAATTACAAATCTACCTTTTTCTATCGCAAATAGATAATACTGTTTTTTATAAATACTATAATACACATATGATGTAAGATATAAGTTGGAACGATTTAGAATAGACCGTCTTACCAAAGCATGGTTTCAATCTTACCTTTCCGACCGCGAGCATATAGCTACGATATGGGATGTCCAATCGACCTGTGGTACTATTGGCGAAGGTGTACCTCAGGATTCTATATTATTCTAATGTATTATGTAAATATCAGCATGGTTTTATCCAAACAAATGTACCGATACGACATTATTGCCTTTTTAAACGCCATCCATTTAAATTTGGACAACCCCGCGTTAATATATTCATTGATCTGTCAAAAGTTTTGAATCGTGTTAATTATAAAGTTTTATAATATATCTTAGACCGTTTTAATATAAACAGTCTTGACGAATCTTGAGGTGAGCAAAAGGATACGATACCGGATGTCTAATCGTCTTGGTGTAGGTGTACCCCAGAGTTCTATACTGGAACCTACTCTGTTTGTGATTTATATTAATGGTTTGCCCTCCTTTATCAGCTTTGCTGATCAGATTACATTATATACAAATATATTAATATATAAGTGGCTTGTGAGAATACACTGAAACTAAAGACAAAAATAGAACCTACTTTCTTAAATATTAAGTCTAAAAACAAGCAGTTGGTAATACCAACAAAATTAGCTTGGTTTAATCTGGTACGTAGACTTCCGCGGTCGTGGTCCATGCTATCTGCTTCTGGGCTCCCGGGCTGGAACCGCGTCACTTGTATATCTGCCGACGTTTCGTACCCATTTGTATGGGACATCTTCAGGGCTCAACTACTGCACTGAAACTGCACTGAAACTCAGTTTCAGCAGAAGCAGATAGCTTAGCTTGGCTTATTTTTATAATAAAACCAAATATGCTCATAAAAATCCAATGAGACAAAGATTATATAATATCTTTCGCTAAAGTAATAGGGATTACAACAATTTGTATTTTCTTTTTTAATATGTTGGTTGTTTTGTTTTAATTATAAACTTTATTCTTTTTTATTGGAAATTTCGTCCGTCGGGATAATAAAACATTTAATTTTTAGTAACAACGTGGTCAGGAGAGGGGGTCCCACTTGATCAAGTTATTTATTTTTTTAATGTACAATACTTTTTGTAGTTACATATTTATATTTCTGAATAATAGTTTTTCTTGTATAAATAAATATTTGTGACCTCCTACATTTTTTTATTATATTTTTTTCCTGTTTAATATTGGTGAATATACAATCGCACAAGCATTTTTAACATTAACAAATTTTTAGCGCATGTTATTTATCTGAAGACTTGATCTTCGTAAATATCTTTTTAGTGAAGCACATCAGTTACTTTCTTTTCTTTTGTTTACGTTGATAAATGCTTGTGTATACAGGTAGATGCAAACAATTTATTTTCATAGAAATTAAGTTATTATAAATGTTATTAAGATTAATAATATCTCTTCTATCAGTTATTGAGTTTTGGTCTCTTTTTAGGTGTACCATTTCTTAAATTATAGTTGTAATTGTTTTCTATTTCGAGGATTGCTGTGTTAAATTAATGTTTCTTCTTCTCTGAAACATGTTTAGACAAGGGTTTTGAATTTATTTGGCTACTTCTTAGACCGTATTTGTGCCCGTATATTCTTTTATGTAAATATTGTTTTGTTTGCCCTACGTATAGACCTTCACAAGATTGGCATTTTATTTTATATATGTTGGTAAAAAAGGACTCGTGGGCTGTTTTAATATTATATTTACCTTTATAAATTCATATCGTGTACGATACTTGTAAACATTTAGTTGTTGAAGGCCAGGAGAGGAAACCAACTACGTTGTGTTGATGAACCTGAGTTGGACAAATCGTATATGTACATTACAACATTACATATACAATGTACAGCTTGTTATATATTATTGTATTACTCTTACTACTGTGTCAAATTTCGAATTACATTATTCATTTAAGTCCTGTCCTGAATTGTATCCCTGATACCAATTCCTGGTTATTAACCCTCTTATATTTAATTTTCCGTCGACCATATTATTTTAACTTGACAAGCTGTTAAAGATTTAGGAGTTCTTTTCGATTCACTTTCATGCTTTTCGGGAGATATTCACTTTACATGTAATTCTGCTTCGCGTTCTCTTAGTTTCATACGTTCTACACTAAGACTATTATTTCATTCATTTGTTTATTCTAAACATGAATATGTGCCTATTCCAGAAGAGATTTTTAAAATATCTTTCATATAAATTTCGTGGTGAGTGTACTCCTCGTGGTATTAACTACGTTAATTTGCTTTATGATTTTAATTTTCAATCGCTTTTAGTTAAGCACCAGTTAGTGCCAAATTTTTGATGAAACTTGTCAGTCATACAGACTCAGTCTATCTGGTCACAAATAAGTTTTCGTGGTACTCTAGGTTCAAGACGATCTAATGACACCTTTTCGGTTCCTATAGCTAGAACGAATGTTTTATTTATAGCATTTCGTTGCATTTGAATAGAAATATTCCAATAACTTTAATGTTAATAATTAGTTTTTTAACAAACTTCATCTTTGTTGATATTTTTTATCTATTTAGATATACGTAATTACATCTTTTGTATATGATAACTTTGTAATTACTTACGTTTAATTTCGATCTTATTTTTTCGCCAACAAATAAAGATTACTATTATTATTATTATAAAAAACTTTAGTGCATGTATATAAATTTTAAAAAATACTTATTTTAGAAACGAAGAGTATATTAATGTTTTGTATGATTTTGTTTTGTTCCTACATGATAAAGATTAAAATAAATAAAAATATACTATTCGAATGTTCTGACTTTATTTTATACATCATTTATTTATAAATGATTTATTTCATATTTATATGTTATTTAGGTACCGACGAAGAACATTATTCTAAAAAATATAGGCTTACAACTTAAAAAATTTATTGATGACTTCGTACTACGCAAGTTGGTGGAAGAAGAAATAATTTTTCATTAGCAATGAAGATGTAAAATAAAATAAAAATCGCCCTAACCTCTCCAAAAATCAATCAAAAAATGGTATGATTTTTATTCCAAACTTCTGCCGCGTATTGTTGTATTCATTACAATACTAAGATTTTAGAACACAGTTTCTGCATTTCGAGGATCTCTTTCCGCATAGATTCTAAATTAAATTTAATTTTTGATATTATAAGCGTGTTTTCAATAATTAAATAAAGTTTTGCGACAACAAAAACAGTCTCCTATCGAATCGCTATGTGAAACTGACACATGTCATTCTCCAACTAATTCCTACGTCATTTCTTTGTATAAGATGGAGGGATAATGGCAAACCTATAACGGTGTCTGTGATTTATTTGTGGCACTGGCTATTACGAGGATAGTTTGATAGATAGTGAGAATGACACATAGGTGGCGCTCTAATTGGTAAAACAAATGTACTGTAATTTAGGTTGCCTATTTATGTTTACATCCGATATTTAGATAAATCGGAACAAGCTGTGTTGATGAAGCGCGCTCTGGAGCACCCAAAATCGTGACTTCTAAGGAAATGATTATAAAAATCCATAATATTATTAGATAGAGAGAGATAGCAGACATGGTAAACATTTCAACAGAACGCGTACACCACATTTTAACGAAAGAATTGGGCCTTTCCAAGCTTTCGGCAAGATGGGTGCCGCGATCGCTTGCGACTGATCAAAAGTTCACTCGTTTGCGCATTTCCAATGAGTGTTTGGACCTTTATAAGGGGAATCCGGTTGATTTTTGTAGGCGATTTGTTACTTGCGACGGAACTTGGATACACTACAGTAGACCCGAAACTAAACAACAGTCTAAACAATGGTTAGAACGGGGTTCTGCACCTCCAAAGAAAGCGAAAACCACTTTATCAGCAAACAAGGTGATGGCATCAATTTTTTGGGATCCAAAGGGCGTTTTGCTCATTAATTACCTTCAGAAAGGTGCCACAATAAACGGACAATATTATGCAGAACTTCTACAAAAATTATATGTTGAGATTCGTGCTAAACGGCCAGGAATTGCAAAGAAAAAAATTCTGTTTCACCAAGGCAACGCTCCCTCGCATACCAGCACAATTGCGATGTCCAAAATTCACGAATTGCATTTCAAATTAGTACCACATGCGCCTTATTCGCCGGATCTAGCCCCTTCCGACTTCCACCTTTTTCCAAAATTGAAAACGGCACTAGGTGGAAAGAAATGTTCGTCTAACGACGAGTTTATCATCTTCGTAAATGAGTATTTTGCAAGCCTTCCGGAATCGCATTTTAGAGATGGCATAAGGGCATTGGAGCACCGTTGGAATAAATGTATTGCTCTTTTAGGAGAATATATTGAAAAACAAAAATTATTTTGTATTTAAAAAATTCGTTTTTCTTTTCCATTCTCACTACTTGTCAAACTACCATCGTATATGTGAAGTACATACATATTATTGAAGCAACGTTAGTATGCTCATTAATATTCTAAACCTACAAATAAAGCGACCACTCCGCAATAATGTTCAAAGTTACACTAGGGTCCTGTAAAAGCGCTGTCATTATCACTACAAATTGTTCTTGGTCTGACGAAGTCTAAATCTTTATTTTAATGACGATTTTTTATGTCACTCAAAGTAATCACGTGTGAGTGTACATCGCCCACTATTTGCAATGACTTCATTAATGACCCAATTACTCATCTGTAATTGTCGTGAATAGTTTGCAAATATGTGTGAAATTCGTCCTCTTGAAATTTTGGCCGAGTTTAACAATCGTTGCTTCTTTAAGGTCAATTTGTAAACTTAAATTCTTCATTTGCTGAAAATATTCAAAATAATAGATTGTTGGCTGTAACCACGGTGTCCAACGTATAAGAATTGGCTGTGATGATTGCGGAATGTTGGGACATTGTCTATGTTTCACTATTCTGCAGATACTAATCTATTTTAGATGTTATTAGAGAGAGGGCGAATCTTATGTATGGTAGGCAGTTAGATTATAGGACTGTAGTTCTTAGAATTTTTGTTGGCTTGTGTACGGTTTCAAATAAATCAAACCTTTAGTGAAGAAAAGTGATAGTTCTGTTGAATTTTGTAATACTTTAATCATAAACTGTGTCATTTTATCGTATACACTTATCAACTTTTTAAAAAAGAAAAAAAAATTTACAAATTGTGTGCTCCAGATAATTGCCCCAGCTATGGATTCTTATAATTATTGCTACAATATTTCGCTTTCCTATAATTACCGAATTATATTTATCAGCTACTATTATTTTCTTATTTATCCATTTATAATTCCCATTGTTGTTTACGTTACCATATATTTTTCATCGATAATATACTACTCCAGAACATTTCTACTTTCACAATATCTGCAATTTCTTTTATTTTAATATTGTTTTTATCAAATGTATTATATAAACATTTTTCATTCTCTGTGAGTATTTTATTCTGTCTTTCTATCTTTGCTAATTTTATATCTCCGTATATATGATGTATTGACAATTTTGGATTCAATATATCTAACAATATGTTTCTTCGCATTTCTTAATTATGTTTACTATTTCGTTGTATATTTTGTCCTTTTCGATGTTATCGCGAAACTTTACTATTATTTTACTTATTTGTTTCCTTGTATGTATACCAGGTGTACCGAAAAGTCATAACCGGATTTTCTAACAGATGTCGCTAGGCTTAAGTATACAATGTTATTATTTGACACATCTGTCATTTTATTCTACTGACATCAAGCGTCAAAGCCATACCTGTTATATTTTACATAAATAACACTACCATAGATTTATACCTCTTTGAAAATGTCGAGTTTCGTGACTGAAAAAGTGCATTTGAGGCACGCATTACTTTTATGATTTAATCAAAAGCTAAAAGCCACTGAAAGTCATCGTTTACTGGTAGAAATTTACGGTGAGCATGCTCCAATCATAAAAACATGTGAGGCCTGGTTTCGACAATTCAAAAGTGGTGATTTCGATGTGTGAGACAAAGAAAGTTCTGGAAAACCGAAAAAGTTTAAAGTTGCGAAATTGGAGGTTATTGGATGAAGACCCAACCCAAACTCAAAAATATTTGGCAGAAGCATTAAATGTTGCCCAAGAAACAATTAGCGATCGATTACGACCAATGGGAAAAATCCAAAAGATGGGAAAATGGATGTCACATCAATTGAATGACAGGCAAATGGAAAATCGAAAAATCCTTGCCCCGTCCCCAATGGCACACGTGTTTGCAGAGCAGCACTTCGCCAATTTCGAAGAAGTTAGAAAATGGCTCGATGAATGGCTTTGCTTAAAGGACAAACAATTTTTTTGCCATGGCATCCATGAATTACCTGAAAGATGGGCAAGATGTGTAGAATCAATCAAATTATGTAGTTTTTTTACAATAAAACCGGTAATGACTTTTCGGTACACCTAGTATGTAATCTTGTTATTATTACACCAAAAATGCAGAATGGTGTAGTTTCTTTTAATATAGATTAATAAAACTAATGCAAGGAATGGAATGAGAAACTCGAGTTCATAAAACCTAATTACGTTTGAATCCAACCAAAATTTTATAAATTTGATTGATACTATCTACCTTAATACTTAAATTTTATTATTAATTATTGTATAAAGAAAATTGAAATATTAATATCATATAAAACAAATTTTAATAAAATTACCCAATTTTTCCAATAAAATACTTTAAAATAAATTAAAGCGAAATACTTACGTTTCCTTGTGTTGATTCGTCTACGCCACTGTCGTTATCGCCTTCTGAAACAAAACAATGCATGAGGATTTTGAACACACAAAGAACTTGAAATTTTTGACTAACGGAAGGGCCAAAGGAAAATAACCTGATTTAGATGGAGACTTCGCCAAAAAATTTCTCCTAACTCCATTTTTGGTTTCCGGTTTTAGCGTTTTGGGCTTGTCGGTCATAATTTTTCTCCCAGGCGTTGTTGGTGATCTTTCCTCACTCTTACCGCTCTGTAATCTAGGTGATCTTGGTCGATTATGTTCTTCAAAATTCAATGTCATTTTGTAATTACGAGGTGATTTTGGAGGTTCCGGACTGGGAGATTTTCTTTCGGCTTTTTTTTTATCATCGTTTAAAGAAATTTTCTCAGTAACGACAGAAGAATTTATGTTCAAGCTATCTGGTTTAACTATCTTTGCATCGTGACTAATTATATTTTCCACGCTGGGTGCTGGAGATTTCCTATTAACAACCTCTTCTTCGTAAATTTTTTGATTTCTCGATTCGGGTCTTGGTGGAACTTCCTTCTTCTCGTCGTCAACTTCCTTCTTCTCGTCGTCAACTTCTTTTGAACTGTTTGATATATATTTGTCATCCTCATTTTCAAAATCTTTTTCCGTTTTTACATTGGTTAAACTAAGAGGTTCTTCTTCCTCGATAATATTCGACGATTGAATCGAATATTCCGTTGCATCTTTATTTTGAGTTAAATCTGGAGTAGTATCCAGGGTTTGTTCTTTATTGAACTGTGGCGAAGCAGGGGGAAACGCCTTTTGTTGATACAAGTTTGTCGGCGAGCGCGGTAAAGTGGGAGATTGTTGTGCTCTCGGGTAAGGTGTTACTGGCCTTAATCCTGACGTAGGATTAGGAGAAACCTGTCTTGTGGCTTGGTTCTGTTGTATATTGAATTGCCCGGAACTAGGATTTCTTTGCAGAGGAGCTCTCGCACCGTACTGTGGACTTCCAGTAAACTGTGGCCTTGGTTGAGGTGGTCTAAATTGTCCTCCTCCTTGTTGGTTAGGGTAGCCTAACCGTGGAGAGAGATTCGATGTGCTATCGAGTCTAACTAAAGGTGGAGGTCTTTGTGGATCATATGTTGTAGTATATGCCTTCACCTATTGAATTAAAAATAACATGTACATAATAAATTTTGCAGAGTCTTCCATTAAACATTTACGATATTGGCCTCTCACGAGGAGAATTGAATTTAAATTATAATCAAAATATCAATTTTTTATTGTAATAAGAAGTATATCTGTCAATAAGTAATATAGAGGTTCCACGGAATGATTTTCAGGTTATGATTTTTCCTATTTTAAACGACGTTTGTCTTGGGAAAGATTTGTCAACACCTAGCAACAAGCACGGGGCAGACTGCTGTATGTAGTTTTATTTTAGAAAAGTTCAATGCAGGATCTTCAAAAAAAGCCCTTAATAGCATTATGGGAGACGAATTCTGAATATAAATTATGATCCCGAAAAAACGAAACAGCAATTATCTGTTCAATGAAAAGACAATTCTCTATCATCCAAACACGCAAATGTCCGAACAAGAGAACGAAATTCACATTATTCCCCTCAAATGGATAACTATACTATCACGACGCGTGTATAAACAAAACACTTTAAACTTGGTATATGCCATTAGACGAATGTCTGAGAACATATCAAATATTAATAACACCCTTTTTACCACGCTTTTCGAGTATAAAACTCTCATCAGGTAAACGGCGGTGTTATTAACGAATCCTTCTCTGTACATTATCGTATCGATTGCGATACAGTAAAATAATGAAAAAACAATACTTCCCTCTCTGGTCCAAATATGCATCGTGATAACATGGTTACCCATTTCGCGGTACGAATATGTACTTCGTTCATTTATTCGGACATTTGCATGGGACGAGAGAGAAAGGTATTGTTCTTTCATTACTTTGCAGCATTGCAAATAGTAAGATAACGCACAGAGGATAATTTGTTAATAACAGCGTAGATACCTGAAACGCGTCGTAAACGGGGTGTTATTAACATTTGAATTATTCTCAGACGTTCAATTATCTGTTTGGATGCTTGGGTGTTTGACCAACCTTTATTGAACATAGAATATCTATTTAAGAAAAAATCCTATCATCCAAAGAAAGATTCAAGAAGAATCGAGCATTGGAAAACCTGCGACACTTATCATTTTACACAAGCACCTGCAGAAAATTGCCAGTCTTTGAAATCCACATTTCTTAGTCGAAAAACAACAACAAGCACGGAATAAATTGATGTATATTAATTTTGGAAAGAGTCAGAGGAACATCTACAAAAAAAGGTATACGATTGTTAAATTCTGAGTATATAATTATGATCTCGAAAAAAACAGTAGCAAATAGCTGTTTGGATGAAAGAAACTGAGGAAAAACTAATAAAGCAACCTTTATTACTACAGAATATCTAATTAAGAAAGATCTTAATATCACCCAAAAAAAGATTCAAGAAGAATCTAACATTCGAAGGTCTGTCATAGTTATCATTTTACACAAATATTTGAAAGAAGCTGCCAATATGCGGATTCGACTTTTGTTAACCAAAGAACAACAACAAATACGGAGTAGATTGATGTACATTATTTTAGAAAATTTCGATGGAAGATCTTCACAAAAGGTATTTAATTTCATTACGGATTATTAATCCTGAATTTAAATTATGACCAATAAAGCAACCCTTATTGCCACAGAATATTTGGTTTAGAAAGATCTTAATATCTCCCAAAGAAATATTTAAAAAGAATCTAACATTGGAAGGTCTGGAACAGTTACTATTTTTCACAAACATCAGCATCTTCTTGCTGATGTTTGTGAAAAATATTAATGTTTAAGATTTATAGATTCGACATTTGTTAAACGAAGAGCAACAAAAACGAAAGGTCTTCACAAAAGGTATTTAATTTAATTGAATTTAAATGACGATCGCGAAAAAATAAGACCGTAGTTAGCTGTTTGGGTGTTGGGTGTTGGGTGTTTGAAACATAAAAAAAACAATAAAGCAACCCTTATTGCCACAGAATATCTAATTATGGAAGATGTTAATATCGCCCAAAGAAAGACTGAAGAAGAATCTAACATTGGAACATCTGCAATAGTTACCATTTTACACAAACATTTACAAAAAGTTTCCAATATATAATTCAACTTTTACTAACCCAAAAAACAACAACAAGCACGGGGAAGATTAATGTAGATTTATTTTAGACATTTTCAATAGAAGATCTTCACAAAAGGTACTTAATATCAATACAGACAATGTATCTTGATTTAAATTATGATTCCGAAAGAATAAAATTAGCTGTTTGATTATTTGAAACCGAGCGAAACCAATACACAGAACCTTGTTGGAATATATAATTAACTAAATTCTTAATATCACTCAAAAAGATTCAAGAAGAATTTGATTAGGTCTGTTTGATTATTTGAAACAGAGCGAGACCAATAAACCAACCCTTGTTACCACGGAATATGTAATTAAGGAAATTTTTAATATTATTCAAGAAAGATTCAACAAGAATTTGATATTAGGTCTACAATAGTTATGATTTTACATAAACATCCACAGGAAACTCCCAATCTATGGATTCGACATTTGTCAAGCGAAAAACTACAACAAGCATGAGACAGATTGGGTTAGATTTATTTTAGAAAAGTTCAGCAGAGAATTTTCAAAAAGAAGTACTTAATATCATTACGACTGATAAGTCCAGAATATATACTCATGATCCCGAAAAAAGACAACAGCAAGGTGGGTGATTGAAACTGAGAAAAACTAATGGACCAACCGTTATTGGCATATAATATCCAATTAAGAAAAATCATATCATCCAAATATTCAAGAAGAATTTGACATTGGAAGCTCTGCAATAGTTGCCGTCCCATATAAAAGCATCTGTAGGAAACCGCCAATCTATAGATTCGACATTTATCAATCGAAAAATAACAAGCACTGGGTAGGTTAATGTAAATTTATTTTTATAAAAGTTCAAGGAAAATCTTCAGAAAGGGTACCTAATATGGAGTCATGAATCCCGAATATATGATTGTAGTTCTTATAAAAGAAAGCAGCAATTACCCATTTGGGTTTTTGAAACTGAAATGAAACCGGTAATTATAATAATAATAAAATAAGAATATCTAGTTAAGAAAAATCTACCAAAAGAAAGATTCAAGATGGATTAGACATTGGAAGGCCTACAATGGTTATCATTTTACACAAACATCTGTAGGAAGCTGCCAATCTATGGATTCGATACATCTTAATCGAAAAACAAGAAGTTCGGGGTCGATTGATGTAGATTTATTTCAGAAAAGTTCAGTGGAAAATTTTCAAAATAAGTTCTTAATGTCATTATGGGTATATGTATCCTGAATATGCAATTATAATGCTGAAAAGGGTAAACAGTAATTGGCTGTTTGAGTGTTTTAAACTGAGGAAAAATAAATCAAGTTTAGTCGTGGTAATAGTACAAAAAAAACTGGTTTTCTTCAGGAACATTGGCCTAATTGCAGAAATTTGTCTTGAAGATTATAAAACTGTAAATACCGACTGATATTTCCTTCCCCGAGTCTTTAAAATATAACGTAGTAGTAACGTGGTATACAGTCGCAAAAACAATATCTTTTTTACCCGAATCTGGATTTCAATACATCCATCATATATTTCATATATAATATTTCATATATTTATTGCTCCCAATGATTTCCATGATTTCCGCATGTTGATTAAAAATTTTATGAAAACTTTCCTGATGCCAACACAGTGACAGTTTAACTTTAGCGACATTTAGAAGACTTCCATCTGTTTCGAGAAGTATTTTCAATGGATGGTCAAATATATTTTAGGCGAAGAGGATTATTTTGAAAGAACAATAAATTATTTTCTTTGAAAACACATAGTTTTCTTTGTAACTAAATTTATTTTTAAAAAAACAGCTCTCGTATATGAACAACTGTGGCTTAAACATATTGTATCTTGTCTATTAGTGATCGGAATGTTAAGAAACTTTTACAAAATGTCTATGAATATTGACGCCTCCTAAATCAATCGCTCTTTATTAGATGGCGTCAATAATTTAGTTGAAATAGAGGCCTTACTAGTTTTGAGGACAGTGAATATGCTTTTTCTCTTACGAGAATTAATAAATATATAACAATATGAAGCATAGTTTTCATTCGATTTATTCTCTTGTTAATACATTTATGAATTAATTATAAAAAAAATTGAAACAGTTACAATAATTTAATCACACACTGTATATTACTGAAATGATTTTAAATTTATTTATTCAAAAAATACCCCAAGTATGCATCGAAAATTAAAAGTTTTCCAAATGACTTTAAAAGATTAGGAACAGATATAAAATACGCGACAACGTGTTCAATTTATTGTTCAGTGACAGACGCTTCTCTTTACCGTTTCGCAATATTTACAGTACCATGTCATTTTTATATCTAACTGGCACTGCCAGGCTTTTGAGAAAAGAAGCAAGAAAAAAAATATTTCACTAATATATTAAGGGATTATCATTGCCGAATAAGCAAAAACCCAGACTAGAAAACACTTTATCAATATAAATGATACATCGTTAGCATAAAAGACAAAAATATGTAAATCGATTTAATATTAGCATACGCCTAGGCGAAGATATCTTACCGTATTCTGCGGGGACTGATTAGTGTCACCAGCAGGGCCATTTATAACAGTACTCTGATGCTGAGACATATTGCATACGGGTTATGTTCTGTAGATGACACCAAGAAAGAATACAAGGTAAATAGGGTGGACAAAATTATCGAATGCTACCTTTGCAATCTACAATTTTGCTTGATTTACTAGAATTTAATAAATTCTGAACTACTTGTGTCAACTACTATTAAAATTACTTATTAAAGTATTCTAAATACCTGATACAAAGTTGTTTCATATAGAATGAACTTTTCAGAATTAGCTGACTTTCTATACAATTATACCTACCGATATTAAATTAAATAAATCATTTTAGTGATTATTTTTTGCTGCCTAAATTTATATTTTGTTCACAAATAGGTTTCGTAATTTTGAAGAAAATTTTAGCTAATATAAACATGGATCATCACAAAAAACAAATCATTTTTCAAAATAAATGTAGACTTGGAAATTCTACTACTGAAGCAACACGAAACATTAATGATGTATATATGTAGGAATGATACAGCTAATGTATCCACAGTGAAATGAGGGTTTGAGAAGTACAAATCATGAACTTAAGAATTGAACTACGTGGATGACTTGAACATAATGATGTTGTCAATGCAACGCTACTATAACTCCACAAGCATACATGGTTTTAGACCAGAGCAACCAAAAGTTATTTCAAAGGTAATTTGAGACACTGAATTCAAATCTTCAATCCGCCTCTTGAAATTGATTCTAGTCATATTCCATATTCAATAAATTCATTTTCTTACGATTTTTGACAATTAATGGCCATTTTATTCAATTAAAAACGATAAATCAGTGAAGAGCGGTTGAACTCAATTGTTTTTATTGATGAATGTCCAACAGTAGTCGTTCATCATGCCATCATCCCAACGTTCTTGGTTTCGTCTTTCAATTTTCGCCATAGGTTGTTGTAGCCGCTCTCCTTTCTCATTGCTGGTACCGCCTAAATTTCCAAGGAAAAAATCGAGATGGTAATGCAATAAATGACTCTCAAGAAACATTCGAGCTTCAACCTTGTGGTAATTTTGCAACAAATTGCGAAATATTTACTTGAAATCCGAGAAAGCTGTGAACGGCACTTCGAAATAATGCCCATGCAGCCGCTTCATTGGGCGTAAAACATTTTGTAAAGCTTCCGTCGGCCATTAATTTTCGAAAATCAGATATAACAAAAATTCTTTCTAAGATTTTTGCGTGTGGCAATTTTTGAAACAAGTACAGAAACAGCCGATCCTTCATTGTTGAGCGCTTTGACGAAGTTATTTAAAAGATCAAGTTTAATGTGAAGAGATGTCAGGAAAATGTCCTGTGGGTTCGCAAGTGATGCACAGGAGACATTTTGTTTTCCTGCCTCGTAATTAGTACGACTTGGCTAATCTTTTCTCACATAATGATGGCGAGTTACACGGCTATTCCACAGACACAAAGAACGGCAAAAGTTGGCAAATCCAGATTGCATCCCGACCAAGAAACCAATCACCTATAGGAATAATATATAGATCAATTGTTTTAGATTTAATCACAATGAGTTTTCAAACTTTTACAAAGGACACAGATTTTGATTTGATGCTCATTATATTTGATCTTGGCCTTCTACACATTGCGTCGCAGCATTCTTTCGTTTGTACTGCATGAGCAATCAGAATGGATGGTTTTCTATTTCCATTGCGTAACAGAGCAGCTTTTAGACTATATTTCAAACCCCTTATACCTGAACAAACTGGCAACAGAACATTGCTCGTATGTGAAACTGACTTGGACACTGATGATATGTCATGATATTTACACTGTGTTAGTTTTGTTGCATTTATCCCGATGACATTCATCAAATAAAAGTAGCAATAATCTATATGATTTTTCACTTCTCTCCATCCATTGGCAATGAAAATGAAAAGTACACTTTTTCACCGAGTGATAGCTTTGTTCCGCACATGTTACAAAACAATTTCGGCACTCGAGGTTTAAGAGCCTTTACTATAAAGAAACCAAAGTAATACAAATACATCTTTGAGCATATTTATCCCTATTTTGCTACAAAACTAAACAAAAACATTTTGAATCGACTTTGCAATTCTGTCTCTGCATTTTCAAATGCTCCGAAATAAACATAAAACGCTTCGAATATAATTGAAATGGCTTCTCTAGCGACGCAGTAATGTAACAATGGTTATGAAGGCGCAATGCTGTCGACATGCGAGAACTTGAAAAGTAGAACCAATGTTGACAAACGGATTAAAGATTCGCTTTCAGCGCATCAGATATTTAAGAATCGTTCTCACCTGCTCGGCTCTAAAAGTTGATCAGAATTTGTAAACTTGTGTTCTTAAAAAACTTATTATTGGTCTTGGAGCAATAGCAACAGTTTCGAGGCATTTTGTAGCGTTTGAAAAGGTGATTGATAAGTGGGCTTTACGCGAGTTGACAGATACGCAAAAATTGGAACGCTTGCAGATTTGCTCATTATTGTTTATTCAACAAAGAAATTGTTCCGTTTTGAACCGTATCTTTACTGTTAATGAAAAATAGATACTATATTATAACTCTAAACGGTTAGATGCAAAGCCTAAATATGCACCCAAAACAAGTTTACACCCTAAGAAGCAATGGTGATACTTTGGTAAAATTAAACGAAAATTATCCATTGTAATTTCCTAAGAATAGATCAAAAAATTAATGCACAATATTACTGTTAGTGAATAGGTATTATAAATCAGAAATTATCGTCATCAGAACCAGCGTTGGTGAATCAAAAAGTCGTCGTTCTTGCCTATGATAACGCAACAAAAATTTGAGGTTCTGCCTCATCCATCATATTCACCAGACATGTTTCCTGATTACCACTTCTTTAAACATTTGGAACCGTTTTTAAGGAATAAACCCTTTGATCATCACGAAGTTATCAAAATAGCCTTCACTAAACGTATTGACTCTAAATCAAAGATACTCTAGACATAAACAATCTTTGTAATCGACGGCAGAAGTGCGTTGATGTAAATAGAGTATATTTTCTTTAAATACGTTGAAATAGTTTGTGTGAGACCTTCTAAAAGTGTACTTGAAAGTTCATTCCATATGTAACAAGCCAATATAAATAAATTATTAGAATGCCGCGAAATATTCCATTTAAATATATTCATTTTAAAGCGAATATTGAAAACTGCTAAGCTGTTTTACAA
The DNA here is from genome assembly GCA_031893035.1 of Dermolepida albohirtum. Lineage (NCBI taxonomy): Eukaryota > Metazoa > Arthropoda > Insecta > Coleoptera > Scarabaeidae > Dermolepida > Dermolepida albohirtum. The sequence goes on from JAVIWB010001618.1 coordinate 129,806, forward strand.
GCCTTGTCTACTTTACGTGTAATATGCTAAGAATTAATTCATTACGAAGGTGGAAGATTGTTACTACTCTACTTTACTTTATAAATGACAATAAATTCGACAAGCTAACACTACGAGATAATACGCGTTGTGATACGTGATACAACAGAATAAATAATTCATATTGTTAATATAATTTCAATGTTTATATGTTCTAGTATTTTTTAAATCATTAGTAAATATGTTAATATTGCGCTGCATGTCATGAGCATGAATATGCAAAGCTCCACAAAAGTTATTGATTCTCAGATACGATTTGCTCACCAACTGGAATGATGGTTAAACTTCTCTGGACTGTTGTACGTTGTACGCAATTATGTCGCAGTTGCATAGTTCGAGAAACGACTATTGTCAGAGGCAGTGAATAAGTTTATTAAAACTTTAACGAATTTAAATAACATCGGCTCAAAACTCAAATGTGTAATTTGCGATATTCTATCTCTACCGTGTTGGACGAAAAATGACTGTAAACGACACACGAATAGTACGAAGCGCAATTGTAAAAAAACCGCTGTTTTATATTCCCTCCACAAATAATTATTGTGAATAGTTTTTAAATCTGTTTCAATCTGACTATCTTGAAATTTTGCGTGGCTTTTCTTAATAACTTCAGGTGTTTTCGGATCGAATTTTAAAGCCACTTTATTTATATTCTCAAAATATTTATGACAATAAAACGCTGTCTTTTCTAAGAGACCGACCTCCGGAACTCATAATTTTCTCTTTACTAGTGGAGGGAATATAAAAATTGGAAAAGCCTTCGTTGTCATAAGTGTAAATACATAAAAAAATATTGTGTTTTAGAAAAGTTTGAAAATGTTTTAGATTCGAATTCTATCATATTAACACAAAATTTCTAAGGTCTGTTAATTAGTTTCAAATATGATTTCAATTGCGCATACATTATATCATTAGTTGTACCATAGAATGACCGTTTTTGCGTATAAGAGCAGTTTGCCCTATGACGCACTAGCTTTGCTGAAACAGCTATGGAAACATATCCTATGCTTCAAATATTTAACAGATCCTATCCAGTCTGCGACTTCACGAAAGACTCTTAAAAAGGTAAGTGTTTTATGACGTTTTATAAATTACAATTTACTATTTTTAAATTAAATTATTTTAAATTCAATACAATTCGATTTTGAATGCATAAATTAGAAATGCTTTATGTTATATGCAGATGCGAAATCTAATTTTTTCTCACGCCAGGCTGTAATAAAACTATCCGTCGTCGTTTTCCAAGAAATCAACTATCTAGAACGAACGCCTTTTCTTGGAATAGCCTCAGTAACTTTCCTTCGTCTCACACTCAGTGCTAATTCTATTTTATTGATTTCTAAATGCAATCAGAGATTTAAATATTAATGCCTTTTTTCACACAGAATACATCTCTACTATTCTGTTTAGATATCTACCTGCTTGGTAATTATATTGATATCGATCTTTCAATTTATTCTAATTTCCTTTGGCGCGCATTATTTCTAGCGTGTATATTCTCTCTTCTCATTGGTTAGTTCAAATATAACCGGTCCTCTGCTCTTCAGTTTATCACTTCTTTTCTTTAAAAAAACGCACTATTCTACTCCAGCCATGACCAAGGCTACACACGTTCTTTCTACGAGCTTGTGCAGTTAAATTTTATCCGTACATGTAGTGTACATGTGTGCGTACATCCTGGCCCAGGATACATACAGACACACACACGAAAATACCTCACGTGTTGTTCGATACATATTTTTGTTCTAATTATTTCATATTTTATCCACAGCTTTAGATCACTCGATTTACTTTTATTACAGCATTTACGATTGCGTATATCTTGTTTTATCTATTGCTCTCGCTTTTACTTGTTTGTTTTCATATACTCAAGCTTTAACAATTAATTTGAATTCGTAAATAAAATTTTAATGGCAATTCTGTTGTTTTACTTTCACTAATAATCTTTCTTTCAGCTTCGCGTTCATCCTGGAGTTTTGATGTTCATCGTAAACATTTATTAATTATTAACTCTTCTTTTCTTTTTCGCATTTATTGCAGCACTTCAACTAGTCGGACACGCGTGCGTAATAAATTCACAAACCACCACGTCCAAATAAATATTTACTATTTGATATTATCTTTATTATTTATGAATTTAAAAAATGGTCTTTAATTAATTAATGGCCATTTAGCCCCCATAACACAGTTCATATCAAGATAGGAGGTAATATTATGTATCTACCATGGAGCGCACCCCTATGGCGCAAAGCTCAGTTTTGCTTTTCTACTGATGCCATGATACTACATACATTATTTATTTTATTTACAATCTCAATTTGTTCAAAATTATTTATTTAAATATTATTGTAATTTTTAAAAGTATTATCGTTCAAAGAGCTACATCAAATTAATTTTTATATCACACACATAATACATATATAAAATTTAAAAAACAAATTAATTGAAATTCTATCTAACAAAGAAGAGTTATTAAATTTTTAATGGAGGAGGGCAACGACCCAAAAATTATTCATGAAAGATAGCGGTGGTATACACTAATAAGCACACAGGTGTCTGCTCACCCTTCTATAATCATATAACATACTAGTATCACATAATTCAATAAACGAGGAACTCATTTAATACTATCTGCTACAGAAACTTACGGAAATTAACCATTGCATTAACTTGAATACTGTAAAGTGTATATTCGAGCAAATTAAAAGCAACCGCAGCTATTCGTAGAACAAATAAGAATCTGCTCTATCGATTAACTACAGAGCAATTAGTTTATTTTCAAAGACAATTCTATTATTAGAAAAAAAATTTAAAAATAAATGTTTGAAGAGCTAATGACTTCACAATGGATAGGTGTTTTGACATTTCATTATCTGAACTATAATATGAGAATTACCCAAACAATTTTAGAGAGTGTTTTGTTACTTTTCTCAGTCGAATTAGATTCATTTTAGGCATATCAAGCGTTATTTGGTGATTAATTTGTATTGTTTTTGTAGATGTCATTTGTATTTTATTATACATTTTCTAACAATTCTTTTAAGACCTTACTAATTGTCTTTTTCAAGCTCTGTGTAAGTAACAATTATCATTCATCACACATGTACTATATACCCTAACGCAGGGGTTCTCAAAGTACGTGCCGCGGCGCCCGGGGGCGACGCAAAGAGTATCCAACACAGCCTCGCCAAAACAAAAAAAATTAAAAAATATAATTCTATAAACTATTCACAAATATGTAAACAAAATTGAAGTTTATTTAAAATTTATTTAAATTTAAGATTTTAGACTTAAAATTATCAGATCTCCAGTTTTACTTCATATGAAGGACACCGCCAGAAATAATCTGAACGTTAAGAGCGCCATGGCTTTGAAAAGTTTGTGAACCTATACCCTAACATATTGCATAGATGATTCTAGACTAGAAGCCAGTGATAGTGGTTCAACTTAAAGAAGGTACCTTTACTTTGATTACTCATTTTTACAATGGCATAGAATAAATTATCTCTGAAATGTTTAATAATAGTCATTACTATTTCTGTTGTTTTCACAAAAATTCTTTACATAAACTAAGATTTTTTAAACAGTGGTGACCCACAATTTAAGCATATCTTATACATTGTCAAACTTCGAGAGTATGCAATAAAATAAGCCTTTTATACAATTTTAGTGAGTGTATTTGTTATTTTTCTCTGTCGAATTAAGTTCATTTTAGGCATATCAATTTTTAGTGGTTATTTTGTAATGGTTTTGTAAGCGTTATTGTAATTCTCATATTAATTCTTGGTTTTCAAGCTCTATGTAATTAATAATTTGCATTTTATATACCTTAGTGTATTACACATATGATTCTAGACTAAGGTTGTAGAAACGAGTGCTTTCGCAATAGCGCACGGCACAGTTACTATCAATATTAAAAGTAATAAATATAATTAGTTACTATTTTTTTTTGTGTGTTATTGATGTAGAATTACGCAAAAATTCACTGTAGTATTATGTCATTAGTGTGCCTTCCGGTGCTGACTCAGTCATACTTCTACGGCGAGGTGAAAATACATACATTCTGCGTCTAATGATGTGTAAATTTAAAAAGGACGTTCGCATCACTCTTAGTTTTCAGTTAAACTCCTGTCTATACACACTATAGTTTGAAAATCGGGATTCTTATTTATAACCGCACGCAATTTATCGGTTGTTAATCTTCCTATACTATCTGTTACATTTCCTTACGAGGCTTTGAGGTAATATAGTATATTTAGCACTTCATGTAATGATAGCTTGGTGTTCTCTAATTTGGAAATAGTATTTAAAAGAATTGAATAATTTTCGGAAATTTGCTCTATTTGACTATGGATTTCGGTATCTAAAACCAGCCGCTGATTTAGTGAAATTGCTTGGGTACTTTGCGAATTTAAATTTAAAATACAAGGTTTAATAAAATCTAAAAATTTCTCATAATATAACACAGCTTTCCTCATTTTGTCAATACCGACTGTGGTGGCTCACGAATGCGTTTTGGAGATTTAATAAAAACTTTTTTGGTAAAAACTATAAATTCATCTACTTTCGGATAACTGTTTCTAATAAATTCAGTTACAAGGTCACATGCATGGAGCAACAGGTTACATGAATGAGGATAAGATTGTTTTTTAACTTTCCAGCTTTAGCCATATTCAAATCCCCATCTGTAACCAACATTACAAATTGGGTTGCCGATATATTGAACTTCCCAAAGGTATTATATGATTTATAGTTTCTACTATTCTTTCTACGTTTGTATTCTGTAATTTTCTACCACGTAAAAGAAGAGCCGAGGAAATCTCACCGCTTTTTAAAGCGGTGAGATTTTCTTTTTTCTTTTTTAAAAAAAATTTCTATTCTCATCTATTAAATGAAAACCCACGGTAGGTTATTAAATATTTATAGTTATACACTTTTAAGGTACTAAACTGAAAAGTTTGTAGCTGCTTTATGCATCATATGCAGAAATACGTGCAGAAATTTTCTTATGAAAAAACTTTTTCAAAATTGTACGATTGATAACGCCTTCAAAAAGTAAAGAACATAACTAATTTTATTATTTATAAGTTCGTTTTCTAAACAACATTTGAACTTAATATATTTAATTATTTAATCAAAGGTAAACCATTTAAATAACCGTACGTTAAGTCTAATACCGTAGTATATATATATATATATATATATATATATATATATATATATATATATATATATATATATATATAGTATATATATCGTGCAAATAAAAGTGAAAATCTAATTTTGTGAAATTACGATTCAAACGTAATTCGTGCGAAGGTACTGTGTTTTATGGTAATGCTAACGGTTTGTACAAATATTGATTCAATGCCATGCTTTCCCGCAATAATAAAATTCAACATTACCGTCACCGAATTACTCATACCTTTTTAAATCTTCAAGTCCAACGGATCAATTTTTTAAAAAATATATATGTATAAGAGTAATTTATGAATTACGTCTAGCCATATATCGTAGAGTAAAGGATATACTTATATAAACAATTTTGGCTTACGAAGTTTATAATTTCCTACAAAACTTTAACTTCGACAACCAAACACTTTTACAGATTTTCTTGTCTGGGATAGAACACATGGTTTCTAAATAACTTTAGTTGCTTTTAAACCATCACAAAACTTATAGGTCTTTGCAAGTGATTTTTAAGTACATACACATGTTGCTGCCGAAGCAGTTTTTTAAAACAAAATGTGTTTAAAACTTTTATTGCGAAATTATAAAAGTGGGTTTTCACGTTAAAGCAAACTTTAACAGCATGCTACGACTACGAAATATACAGTCTGTCACAGAGAAAAACCGAACTTTTTTAAAATAGTAATTCCTAGTGGCGCCATTTATTAAAAAAAATATGCGTCGGCAAGGTAGATCTTTCACCAATGGTATGTCAAAATATTATGATATTTGCATTATTACGTGTTTATCAAATACGAGTGCGTATGAGTGGTATACACGATTTAAACGACGACGAACATCCTGGTGTAGAAAAATCTGCGGTTACGGAAAATAACATCGAACTTGTGCATGGATTTATCAGAAATGAGAAGTGAATCCTCATTGCGATACGCGGGAAAGGAATTAAATATTTCCAAAGATTCAATTCATCGCATTTTGACACAGCATTTGGGACTGAGAAAGATTTGTGCAATGTTTGTATCACCCAAGCTAACTGAATTCGACATTGTACAGACTTCATTAAAGACAAAAAAAGGACGAAAATTTCAATATGATCCAGAGACCAAGCGTCAAAGCTCTGAATAGAAGATACAAGCAAAGAAAGGCCGAAGAAAAGCCGTTTGGAGAAGTCAAAAGTGAAGACAATGTTGACTTGCTTTTAAGATTCGAAAGGCATAGTGCACAAAAAGTTTGTACCAACTAATCAAGCAGTAAATGCTGTATATTATTTTTGTGCTATGGAACGTCTTTTGGCGTCCTGTGCGCCCTCAATATTGTGAAAATGGTAGCTGGTGTTTATTACATGATAATGCACCATCTCATCGCTTGACGTTTATCACTGATTTTCTAACTACAAATGGGAGTTTAACCATTAACCATTCACTGGATTTGGTCCCTATGATATCTATCTATTCCCCAAACTATATTTGCCGATGAAAGGACAGTGTTATGCCGACGTCGAAGCCATTAAAAAGGCGTCAAATGCGATTTTGAAGGACATCTCTAAAGATGAACTTAAAAATTCATTCTACGTGTTAACTAACCGTGCAAAACGTTGTAGTGAAGCCGAAGGCGACAACTTTGAATAAAACAAATGGATTTTACCGGAATAATAAGCGTTTGTTTTTGTTTTTAAAAAGTTCAGTTTTCTTTGTGACAAACTGTATAGAGCATGAGCATATGAGAAAGACACAAGTCAATATGTAGAATGAAGAAATTTATTTAGAGACGAATCTACTGTCCAAAATTGGAAGTGTACTCAGTAAAAAGGCACACATAATCGCGAATATTTTAAATTCATCTTGGATCGTTGGTACATGGTTGGCACTGGAGTCGCAATTTATATAGAACTTTTTCATAACATTGACTGGATACTACTTATTTTAATATTCCTCACAAATTTGTTTCAAAGCATTATTTATCCATGAAAGAGATCCATTACAAATTATGGTATTCATTTTATTGCTTTTCTTGCACTCAATATTTTGATGGAACATGAAGATATTCAGTCTATGTGATCTGGCCGTGACATTTTCCCCTGTCGCGATCGGTTAGCAAAACTTTCATTTCTACTAAGTTGCCTCAGATTTGATGAGATAGATACACGCAAAAATAGAGAACTGATAAATTAGCAGCAGTATCAGATATCGTCAACGACTTTATTCATCATTGCCACGAGAATTACATTCCTGGTTCTTTTTCGACAATTGACGAAATGCTTGCCCCATTAAAGGTAGATGTAGTTTTCGTATATATTGGGTCTGGGAAAAAGTTCGTGGCGTTTTTCCCGATAGATGGTATTGGTTGCCGATAACTAAAGAACAACAAGTCACAGCGACACCACCGACGGCTCGTTTTTTAGATGACCTTCCGAACGTTAGTTTGAGCGTAGAAACATTGTAATCGGTGCAGTGGTTGGAAAGTTATTCGCACTTGAAAATGGAGAAGAATAATGAGAAATTTCGCTATATTCTGCAATATTATTATGATAAGGGGAAGAACGCTGCGCAGGCTTGTGATAAAATTTGTGCTGTGTACGGTGAAGGTACTTTATCGAAATCTGTTGCGCGGAAATGGTTCGCTCGCTTTCGTTCTGGAAATTTCAATGTGAAAGATGAGTCACGCTCCGGTCGTCCAATCACTGAAAAATCTGATGAAATTCTTGAAAAAGTCCAACAAGATAAGCATATCAGCAGTGTCGATATTGGCATGGAGCTAGGCATTGACCACAAAACTGTTTTGAACCATTTACACAAAGCTGGTTACAAAAAAAAGCTTGACGTATGGGTTCCTCATGAGTTGAGCGTGAAAAACATGATTGACCGAATTAACATCTGCGATGCGCTGCTGAAACGGAATGAAATCGAGCCGTTTCTGAAACGCTTAATAACCGGAGATGAAAAATGGATTACGTACGATAATCGGAAGCGTAAAAGATCGTGGATAAAGGATGGTGAGCCGTCACAAGCGTTCGCTAAGCCAACATTGACGCCAAAAAAAGTGATGCTGTGTGTATGGTGGGACTGGAGGGGAATCGTCCACTACGAGCTACTTCCAACTGGTCAGACGATTGATTCTCAACTCTACTGTGCACAACTAGAGAGATTACGCCAGGCGATTGAAAGAAAACGGCCCGAATTGATTAATAGGAAAGGTGTTGTCTTCCATCATGACAACGCCCGACCACACACTTCTTTGATGACCCGTCAAAAATTGAGAGAGTTTGTTTGGGAAGTTTTGATGCACCCACCTTACAGTCCGGATATAGCACCCTCTGACTATCATCTGTTTCGATCTCTGCAGAACTCTCTCAATGGAATTAAGTTGGTTTCAAAAGAAGCCTGTGAAAACTACTTGATTCAGTTTTTCGACCAGAAACCACAGAAGTTTTTCACCGATGGGATCATGGATCTACCAAAAAAATGGCGAAACATTGTCGATAATAATGGAGCATATTCGGTTTAAATGAATTCGTCCACGCGCCATGCGGGGACCAGTTGGATTTTACTGAAAAAACGCCACGAACTTTTTCCCAGACCCAATATAATAGTAACCACAAAAAGGTTTACGTTCTACATTTCAATTTTTACTCGATATTTTTGGATCGAACCCGAAACAATATTAAACTGGAAAGAACTCTTGTATGTTTCGTTCAAGACTTTGTTTACTTTTTCGACATGGTAACTTGATAAATGTGTGATATATTTGGAAAAAGCGATATATTTTTTGATTTAATGTAATTATACATACACTTTTTGTTTTTCTATTATTCTTTAAAATTTAAAAATATTATGTTAGTTGATACTGAACCACTACTACGCCTATTTTGTATATATCTTAATATTATTCCTTTTTTTTACGATAATATAGTTTATATCAGTGCATATTTTATATTACTTTATTTTTAGAAAATAATTCGTTTATTAGTTTATCGCCAAAGGTTTTCTGGATATCTCACATTTTTAGTTTGTAGATTTTACAAAATATATTTCTAAAATTCTTTTATTATCAAATCTTATATTGTAATCCTTTATATTTTCATATACAACAGATTTACCTCACTGCTAAATATATCTATTGTATTAATCACTTAAGATTAATATATAACCCTTTCCACATTAATTTTCATAAACCACGGCAAAAACCCATGCGAAACAAACTCCGTACACGATCTGTATATACCGTCGAAAGCCAAAACGTACACTACTAAATACAGTTGTCAGAATAATTAATTGCTCAGTTTTTCCAGATTATAAATATTATTATAACTTTAAGTGCATATGGTCATAAAACAATTCAAACATTCAAAACAATAAGCGGCGGGATTTTCCCATCGATTACTTAGATATTTTCATCATACCAGATCACTTTATATCATAATTTAGGAAACCACTTGAAGTATCATAATTATAACCAATTGTAAATGGTTTCGAGTTTTGTTATGTAATATATGCGAAATTTCCTTCAGGCAGGTAATTGAGAAGAATGGGGGATGAACATATTATTAGATGTTATATTCAATATTATTCAAATAAATTCACACTACATGTTGCGTTATTACTGTATCTTATAGCATATTTAATTCTGTTAATGCAATTTTAAATTCGATACTTTAATATTACGTTTCGACGACATAACTTTTAATTTTTGTAAGTTAATGCCAGTCGAGAATGCTTGATGAAATGAAACTCATATGCGAGATAATTACATTATTACATTTACACAGAAGCATATATTTATACAATATACATATGTTACTCATAAAGTCATATTACCAGAATAGTTATCTTATAAAATTAATTTCAAATTCTATTTCATTATAGTTATGGACTATTATATTGCATTGCTATATCAACTCAAATACAAATGCGTATATGTTAAGACACGCTCCGATCTCGTGACTGCAGTTTTGTTTACATAACAAGTATAAAGACCATCCTAAATGAATTCGGCAGATATATTTTCGTGTACTCCGTAAACATTTTGCGGTACCAACTGTACATACATGCCCAATAAACCGGCGAAGTATTCAGTTTCTAGCAGACTCAAAAACACATTTCATGTGCAATGCTGAAATATATATTGAAGGAGATCCTACAAGCCAATATAAATCTCCGATACTTCATCCAAGACAAGTTATGCTAAGATTGATTGAATACCTCTCTCAAAATTGTAATAGCGACATAACTGCTGACAACTGGTACAGTAGCATTGAAATTGTAAAATTACAGAATCGTAACTGTCCGTAGCACTTTAAGAAAGAATAAGAATCAAATACCACTTGAATTTCTACCTAATAAACGACATGAAATTGGATCATCCTTATTTGGTTTAAACTATGCAGTAACAGGTTTCTAAAACGGGAAAAGCGATTCTTCTTCTATCAAGTATGTATCGTGTTAAACTAGCAGAAAATAAATCGAACAAACCTGATATAATTCTATTTTACAATGCCATAAAAGATGGTGTTGACACCCTGGATGAAAAGCGTGCTATACATTCGACATTTTGAAGAAGCAGGCGTTGGCTAACAGCGATATTCTTCTGTATATTGAACAATACAATGGTCAGCAGTAGAGTATTATACCGACCTTCTTCAGAAGGTGGGCAAAATTACAAGATACAAGTATCTGAAAAACCTTGAGCAAGCTTTTTACGAACCATATCTGAATAGTAGAATGCATAACAAAAAGTACCTCGGATATTCCAACGTACTATATTGAACATTCTCCATATCAAAATTCCGATTTCACTATATTGCCAAGAAGAAGCCCTGCATCAAAGAGAAAGAGATGTCATTTTGGTCCACCAGGTAGCGATAGAAAGACTAGCATGTCGTATAATACAATATATGTTCCAAACCTATCTGTCAAAATTATAGGCAGAACGTCTGCAGAAACTGTTCAAAATGTTGAATTCAGCACGTCATATTGGAAAATAAATAATAAATGTTATTTTCATTCATAAGTTAGTGTTGTCTCATTCTAAAAATGTTTAAAGAAAATTGGTCAACTTAACCTGTACGTAGCAGTTATGTTGTTATTATTTGTCAGTACTAATTGTGGGTTAATATTAAATATCACCACACCAACTATGGCCGCCGAAGCAGAAAGATATTTATCAACACTAAAAGTACAGTGAGTAATAATAGACTAAATACCTTTCCTATGCTAACTATCGAAAAACAATTTATTGAAAATTTGCCTAACGTTAATGAACAAGTGACTAATAAGTTCGCCAACGGGAAGAACCGAAGAACTGACTTAATTCAAAAGCATTACTGTTCAAAAATTAGAAATCTGTAACCTCAGTCTTCAAACATCGCTTAATTGGTAAGTGTCTATATTTATAAACTACGTTTTAAATATGATAAATAAATAAATAAATAAATCTTAATTGTCCAACAGGATTTCCCAATTATAGGGCAAAAACATCGACCAATATAAACAAATAAAATAATCTTAAATATAAAACACAAGGTAGGAGAAAAAAAACAATCATTCAAATTCCAAACAAAGCCACTAAACAGCTACATACCAACAATGTAAAATTCCAAAAAAATGTCCGAAACAAATTTATCAGTAATGCGACACATTAATGTTATAGGCGTTCTTTGCAGTACATTGGTCCTTATCGCCGTAGGGTGGAATGTGCTTTCATGCCTGGCAGAAATTCTAGGAACGCGAAAAGACACTCGCGATAAAAGGAACTCACAGTCAACCTTGCCATGCAATAAATTCCACATGAATTTCGCACAATGTTGATTTCTTCTTTCCGCAAGAGATAGCATTCCATGTCTGGAGAGCAATTCCACTTGGCTGGTTCTAACTGATGGAAACGTTCCATCCATCTTGTAACATAAAAATTTTAGGAATCATCTGTGTATTCGATCCAGCAGTAAGCAGTAAGAAGCAAAAGTAGGGTACCATACAATATCAGCATATTCCAGCTTGCTAATAACAATACTCTCATGTCTCCAAAGTACTTAGAAATACGCATTAAAAATCCTAAAGATTTACATGCAGATGCACAAGTTACCAGAATATCAGGTCTAAACATCAGTTGGTGGTCGAAAGTAACTCCCAGGTGTTTAATTTGAAACTGCCTAGTAAGAACTGTATCACCTATTTTGTAGTTCAGCAGCAATGGTGCACTCTTTCTTGTTTATGATACCACGCAACATTTATTCACATTTAATCTCAGATGATAAGCGTTACACCATACTTCAATGTATTCCAGACCCGATTGCAATTTATAAGTGTCCTCGACGGATGCTATTTTATAATAAATATTTTTTTAATTAGATCATATGAAATCTGCATGCAATATTATGTAATGCATAAAGTTTCTGAAATCCCTCACGAACCACCTCTGTCCAAATAAAAAAAATTCGAATTTGAAAAAGGTATTATTGCAATATATCCACCTCTGTCCAAATAAAAAAAATTCGAATTTGAAAAAGGTATTATCGCAATATATCATAAACTCTCAAACCAAACTCAAGAATGTAAGAAATGTCATCGACTATATGACGTGGTCGATGTCCTTTTGCATGTAAATTCGTTCATTTCAAACATAATAATTCAAATTTGGTGTAGTTCAAGAATAGAATATTTTAATAAATCAATAAACGGTAGTTATTAAACACCGAGAGAATTTTAGAGTTCAGTGACTGTAAACCGATTGTTTTTTATTTACTGGTATTAAGTGAAATCACGTAAATCATTCTACCGAAATAAATGTCTAGTGATATCAAATGGAAGGTTCAATATAAATACAATTTATGGAGAGTTATTGCATTGGTTCATGTACGATAGAATGAAATAGCATTAAAGTAAATATAGACATTGCGATGAGTATTACAATATCTATAACAGAAAATAATTGCAAATTAGAAATATAAAAGCAATCGAAATTCAACTATTTTACTATACAAATAAGAAATAAAACATCTTATACAGCGCCATCTAAATACACATATAATTTAAGTATTAATTATTAGATTTAAATATGAACCATCAAATGATTTCACAAATATATAGAAATATAGTCGCAAGTACACATTCTAAACATATTAATAGATAATTTTTTTATTAAAGCTATGGTTGATTTAATTAAAAAAAGAAGGCTAAATAAAACCCCAGTCCACAATAATGTTCGTATTCTGTATATGTGTTTCTTCAACTAAGTTGTCATCATTAGTAAATGATTAATCACAGTACTGCACCTAGATCCGCGGTGAAACTTGTACAGAAACAAATCCATACCAGACTTTAACACACACGCATAATTTAGAATATGTTAAACCAACCATTTATCTTAAAGTACAACCCCTCCCCGCTTACACTTGCTGACCTTTTCTAATGGTCATACTTTTCCTTTGCAGGAACTCAAAGAGGCAAAAGTATATTAGTATGTTACTAGACTCTTATGAGTATATATGATTTCATAGTTATGTAATTCACGGTAATTATTTATATTTTTGGTTAAATGTAGACACTCTGCGGTTATATTATGATGCTTTGCTAAACTGAATTTCTCAGGACAATTAAACTTAATGTGCGCCATATGTTCTTTATAACGGATCTCCAGCGAGGAACTCGGTTGTCTGACTGTTGTATTGTTTATTGCAAAGCAGATATTTTATTTAGTAAATCCCCGATTTCTGATTTAATTCGACTTTGGCTTTCGCAATTCCTAAGAGAGCTTTGATAGAGTTACTGGACCGAAAAGCAACTTGAAAACCGTGCTCTTTATAAACATTATTTAAATTTTTCGTCATGGGTTAAAATGCATATAAATTGCTTGTCTCGATTGTTATAAAATGACAAACATGTGGTATCTCGGATTGTTTTTCTTAAGTTAGCTTTCCTAATTATTCTATTGATTATTTCCGAGTAAAAACCATTGTATCTGAGCTAATTCTGGGGTTCCACAAAGATCGAATTTGAGCTCAATACTTCTATTTATCAATAATCTTTTATTAAACATCGATTATCCTGTGCTAACATTAGGTTATTACGTTATTGTTATTAGCAAGGTAGAATATGCTGATATTGTATGGTATCTTGCTTTTGTTTCTCACTGTCTACTGCTTGGTCGAATACGTAGATGATTCCTAAAATTTGTGTTTTACAAGATATGAACGATTCCCCGCAATGCACCCAGTCAAGCAAAATTGCCCTCTAGCCATGTAATGTAACCTTTTATAAACAGACACAATCTAAAAAATCTGAATTTATTGCAGGGCAAGATTAATTATGAGTTTCTTCTGTAACGAGTAGCTTTTCATGTTCTTGGGATATTAGCCAGGCATAAAAGCACATTCCATCCTACAGCGGCAAGGATCATACAAAGTATTTGCCTTATTGCTTAGAATCTGGGTCTAGTTTTACATTTTTGGTATATCACTATTTAGTTACCTGGTTATTTAGAATTCGAATGTTTGATTTATATTTTTAAATTTTCCTGCCTTGTTCCACATTTATTTTATTTGTTTGTATTTACTTTTCATATTTTTATCCTATAAATGTTATCATTATTATCATTATTCGATTATTTCTGTTATATTTTACATTATTTTATTACTTTGATTTTTAGTTTTACTGAATTGTTTATTAATTTGCGATTAAATTAATTAATTCAATTATTTGTGAATTCTATAAAAGACTTTCTGCTGGTTTCAATGAAACACTATTATTATTGTTATTATTATTATTATTATTATTATTATTATTATTATTATTATTACATAAATTCGAATACAATTTGTATTAGTTCTTAGAACTGAAAACAGTAATTACTAAATCAGTAATTTTTAAATATTTAAATTGAAGTTGTCATTTCATAAAGAGTATAAGAGGTACCTAATAAAATCAGTGTTCTCCGTTCATTAAGTACCCGCTTTAAAGATATTCTTAAGTGCCGACGTAAAAGCGGTTTTACAAGCGCTAATTTGACATTACCCTAATTTAAAAGCTAATCCAGATAATGAATGTACCGAAAAGTATAGATAATCTGTGCGCTATTTTCCTTAAACATTTCCAATAAAGTTCACTTTCAGAGGTGCGCTCCACGATTGAAAACCAATTAATTAAAGTGATTGGTATTGATGGCGAAGTGTATCGCAATAATCGATTTAAATAAAATTAAAATAGATATAAATAGGTAGTGCCCGTGTTGTGTAAACAAAGAAGTAAAATATGTAGCATATTGATTACAAATTAATGAAACAATTAAACCCAATAGTCGTTCGTTTTTTGTTTATATTTGATTTTCAAAATAGAATGAAATAATTTTATTTTCAAAATTGATCCAATACGAAGTCTTAAATTTGCATTAAACACTAAAACTAAAAACGTAATATAACATTAAGTAATTGCAAAATATAACTAACTGTTAACTGATAACTAGAGCACGGAATTATATGCATTTGCATTTTCTATAATATCGATATACCAAGAAATTTATCTCGTATCTACACGAATTAAACAAAAACAATTTTAAGAAACCGATTTTCATTTTGCGTACTTTGCCTATTTTCAGAAATTGATGCATAAATCAAAATAAAATGCATGTACGTGCATATTTGTATAATTTAATTTTTTTTTTTAATTAAATAAAGCAAATATTGCCCACACTGCATTTTGAGAACTGGGGTTCCCCTACATTTTACAAACCGCCCGGTGTCGCATCGGCAAAAACTGGGATTCCTCAATTTTCTCTACGCTTTACTACGAGTCCCCTGCCATCGGTTGTCTTTCAGTTTCATTTTGGATTTGTCAGGGGTCAGTCGTTGTTTTTAAAACCTAGTAATAATGCCATCAACATAGTCTTTGATAGCTACATGGATATAGATTACCCAGAAATTTATTTAAATTTAAACAAGGTGTTTTGTCGATATTGCAGCAAAACAGTAAGTTTACTTTATATTATTTTTTATTTGTATTTGGTACCAAAACTTTTCAAATTTCAAATTACACAACATATTGCTACAGCATCGTATACAAAATATAAGAAGAAAATGAAAAATACAAAACAATTAACCTTTAATGAAACAATTTCTTCGGCATCAGTCTGTGAAAATAGAAAAGAATTCAATTTTGATTTATGTGACGCCTTTGTTAGTGCCAATATTCCGCTTATGAAATTACAAAATCCAACTTTTAAAGCGTTTTTAGAGAAGTATAGTGATGAAAGCACCTTTAGAAATAAATATATAAACAATGTTTTCGAAAAAACCATGAGTGAAATTAGGGAGTTAATTGGAAACAATTATATTTATTTTATAGTCGACGAAACAACTGACAATTGTGGCCGATTTATCGCCAATTTATTAATAGGTGTACTGAGTGAAAACGTTCCTGGTCAAGCGTATTTAATTGATTTGAAACAATTAGAGAAATCTAACAATGTAAATATGTCACAGTTTATAAACGAAGTATTAACAAGTTTCTATTTACCCAATGCTGTCCCTATTGAAAAGGTTTTATTGATGTTGTCAGACGCTGCTACATGCATGACCAAATCTGCACAAACTCTGAAAGTATTTTATTCAAAAATGATACATGTCACATGCTTAGCTCATGGCGTGAATAGAATAGCAGAAGAAATTCGTAACCAATATACAGATGTAAATTGTTTAATCAATACGGTCAAGAAAATATTTGTAAAAGCACCCCTCTAAATACAAATGTACAAAGACAGTTTACCTAATCCTCCTTTGCCACCTCACCCAATAATTACGAGGTGGGGTACGTGGCTAGAGGCCGCATTTTTTTATGCAAATTATTTGAATGATATTGCAGTGTTAGTGTCAAAATTTTCTGATGATTCCGCAGCTATTAAAGAGTGTAAAAATATTTTAAATATTCCGACATTAAATCAACTGGCATTTATCGAAGCGAATTTTAGCTTTATTGCGGAACCGTTAACTACATTAGAGAGGCATGGCGTGGAACTTATTCTGTGAAATTAATTACAGATTTCAAAAATAAGGTCAACCAAGTTAAAGGTAAAATTGGTGATTCTATAAAAACGAAGATGCAAGACGTATTAACAAAAAATACAGGGTTTGATGAACTTACTAAAATTTCAAATATTTTAAATGGAAATTATGAGCATTCTATAACAATGCATGCTACCACTATATGCAAATTTAAGTCGTCACCAATCACTTCTATTAATGTAAAAAGAAGTGACACCACATGTCTATCGCCACAGAGCAATCGGGAAAAGCATTTTGTTTGTTTACCTTATCATCGCATGACAAAAAATCTAAATAGTATTTTTAAAGATCGCGGGTTTCAAGTCTGTTTCCGCCCCAATAATTCCCTTAAAACGCTTTTAGGAAATGCAAAAGACAAAATCGAAGAAAATAAAAAATCGGGAATCTATCGAATTGAATGTTTAGAGTGCAATAGACAATACATCGGCCAAACTAAAAGATCGATCGAAACCAGGTATAAAGAACACCTTTCGCACATAAAATTCAACCGACCGGAAAAATCGGGTTTAGCGAAACATGTATTAGAAAATAACCACAGTGTTAATATGGATTGTTTACATCTGCTAAAAAACGTGTATAATTATCGAGAACTAGACACGTATGAAAGCATGCACATCTTAAAGAATTTAAACCATGTGGTGAACAATAATGAAACTGGCCCCGTACAATCGACCCTTTTTTCCCTACTTAATGTCAGAGGACGAACAATATAATAAATTACAGGCAGGCACTTGACTGTCTTGACCGTAATTCCCTTTTTCAATGTAGTGCATGTTAGTTTAAGTAAGAATATTTTTTAAAAATCTTGTGAAACAAACACAGTGTACATCTTGGTTTTGAACGGTGTGGATCGCGTACGGAGTTTGATTTTCGTGCGGTTGTTTTTCGCCGTGTTTTACCAGGTGCGACACTTTGAAATTATCTGCTGATGATGACAACTTGGTTGTCGAAATGCGTATACAGAATTTACAAAAGTTAATGTGGAAAGGGGTTATATATCAACCTTATTGATCATGATCGAAGAGAATCGTTTCTTGTGGAAAATTTAGAGATATATATGATTGTCAATATTTGCAATATTATAAAAAATAAAAGGTAATGTTTTATAGTTTCTACTTTACATTAATTTTTCAATTTATCTTTTGTGTTACAAACAACTTGTTTAAGTAAATTTTGTAATTCTATTGTTTTTTTGTACGTCAATTTTTTTCTTAAATACAATCAGTGCATATTTAACTAAATTGTTGCATAATTTTTAAAAAACTGTCGCATAATTTAACAAAATATTGTGCATATATATGCGCATATTTTCAGGGCTTTCAAAGCATATAATTCCGTGCTCTACTGACAACAATCATGCCCAAGGGATTCTCAATTTTTGTTATTTTCGAAACCAGCCGAACTTTATATCAAAGGTATCAATAAGCTTGCTGATGGCAAGAAATATGCCTAATAATAAAAAATGTCACAAACTTGGATAGAATTGTTGAATGTTTTATTAGTAAATAAAGTTGTTTTACTGAAACGGAAACTATTTATGATACAATCTACAGTATTATTTTTGACTCGAGTTTATACTACGTGACAAAAAGAAAACGAATCACTTAGTAAAAGTATATATTTTTAAACCAAACTTTGTACAAATGTTTACTGTATTGAGGACACTAAATGATAATAGCAAGGAAAAAATTCGGTTTTCTTTTCTTTATTTTAGGTCAGTTTATTTTGGTTAATCGATTTTAACTTATAAATTAGTGTTTTAAAATGCCAAGAATTTGAAGATAACCAAATTTTAAACAACTAAGTTGTTTTGAAAGGGGCGTATTGTTAGAATACATGGGGTGGGTATTACATTTATTGAAATTACCAGGTGTATCAAGCAAATATGGCTACAGTTATTCATTGTTGGAGCAATTAGCCTCTTGAAGATAAACATTTGTAATTAATATACTTCATATTTTACTTTTTTATTTATACAACATTCTATTTTTAGTTTTTTCGTCTTTAATCGTCTTTAAATAGCTTATGGCAATATACTTCGTCCATCAATACTAATCACAATTGAGATTCTGAACGACCGAACAGGAAGATAGATAAATTTATTTGCCCTTTGGGATCAGCATAATACCTCAAAGTCTGTGAGAAAAAGGCTAACAATGTGTTGAATCATATTCGTTTGTTTGGATTTACTTCTTCTTCAAGACTAATACTGCCGTATTAATCAATATCGTGTCCTTAAATTAGACTGGTGTAATTTTCAGACAGGTCGGGACGAATCTCATTTTTGTTTGTGGAACCCTGATGACTGTAGACGAGTTCGACGTCAAAATGGAGTAAGGCAGTTTTTTTAATTCTTTAATAGAACACGAGACAGCACTTACTAGAAGATAAATTATTAAATTCTAAATCCATTTGCTTCACCTTGCGTAAACCAAGGGCTAAATAATGTTACATTTCAGCAGGACAATGACCGTCCTCATGTGTCAGCTATTACATTACGATTCTTATAAAAAGCCAACATCAATATTTTTAATTAGCCTACGAGGTCGCCAGATCTATCGCCCATAGAACATACATATGTATATAGGATGCTTAAAGAGATGATATGATTCCTCACCCTGCAATGAACTTAAAATAGTGACATGAAACTATATAAATTGCTTAGAATGAATTTATACACGAGTCTATGGAGTAACGAAACAAAAATTTATTGTTTTCTTGCTACTCTTTTTATGATTTGTTCTTCTCAACACAGTCAAAATTTGTACAAAATTTTAAATTGCTGGTTCTATTTACGTCAGCATTTAAATAGCCTTGAATGAATACTAAAGGAGTCCCACTTCCTATGTTAATTCTACTCCAAACCATCAATCCTCTAGTAAATGCAATCTTAGGTTCTACAGAGAAGTTCAAAAACGGTATTTCTCCTCTTCAATGTCGGGTTCGTTCAGAACCATCACGCGCCTACAAACAGAAAACGAAAACACGAAGTTTAGCTTTAATCTTGGACGATAGGAAATCATTCGGAACGAATACGGTGGTATATTCACAAATCTTGAGGTACTATGCCGATCTCTAAAGACCATTAATCCTAATCTCTTATTTTGCCATTTGGAGGTTCTTCTAAGTGTTCTAAAGCAACTTCTAAAATGTTGTCTACCTTCTTGAGACCATTATCTTCAAGAACGAATTACGCGCAGTATTTCTTTGTCTCCACCTCACATAGTTCAAGGATATGACCCCTTTGAAAATCCCTTAGCTAACATTAATATTTTAATGCACTAATTGACAACTATAGACTGTTACAATCTACTAACTAAACTAAACTGATCCAAAATAAATTAAAAAAAACTATTTTTTTACTAGATTTCAGCAAAATACAAAACACAGGTTTATAACTTTCATTTTACAAATATATGTATAAAAAAAAAACTAAACTAACCAGCTCTTTAAATATTGGATACACACGCGCAATATAAACTTAGCAGAAACTAATCATATCACTATCGCTTCTCTTGCTACTCACTGTACACACAAATTACAACTTCCAAATAAGATATTTATTTGGATCTTGAAAGCATATCACAAGTAAATCAGACTGTGAATTCGTCATAGCAATCATCCAAATACAGCTATAAGGTGACAGATTTTTTTGGAAGAGCCAACTTAGAGTCTCCCAAACATAAGATTAAGATTTTCAAGCAATAAAAATTTATCTTCTAAACAAATGAATTTTGTATGTGAGTGCCAGTTGTTATGATAACCAACTCGTGCGAGGAACACCACCAGGAGTCTCAGACTTTAAAATACTATGCCGATACCATGTTGAAAACAGTCTTCCAATCTCCTTTCTTCGCATTTCATGGTGTTTCTAGATCAACCAGAATCTCTTCTATGATGATGCGTATCTTCTTGTTACCCAGCCGTAACGAGTAATTGTAGCAATATTTCTTCGAATTCACTTATTGATTTAAGGATATTTAATATCCGCCTTATGTAGCCCAGCGGTACGGTCTCTTACAAAATCTCTTAGCTGATAACAATTTGGTTTTCTCCAAATTCTTGGCATTTTAATACACTAATTTTTAATTATAGACTATCATAATCAAATAACTAAACTAAATTTATATCGAAGATAAAGAAAGAAAAACGAATTTTTTGGTTAGAGTTCGGAAAGAAACGGCACAAAAATTTATTACGTTATTTATACGGATTTTGCCAAGGCATTTAACAGAGATGATCCTTCGTTACTCTTACATAAGCTGAAAAATTTTGGTTTTTGTCAAAGTTTACTCAATATTATTAGCTTATCTCCATCAATGTAATTATGTATGTTACAATAGATTTCAGTTGATACATTTCACACCGGTGTACCGCAAAGCTCTAGTCTAGGTCCCTTGCTTTTTTATATATTTATAGACGATCTTCTGAGGTTATTTGAACAAGATATTCTGGCATATGTAGACGACTTAAAGATATTTATGGAGGTATATGCAGAATGGATTGAAGATTATACACGAGTGGTCTATTGCTAAATTAAGTGTTGGTAAATGTGTAGTTGTTACGTTTTCGCGAATTAATAAACCAACTTTCACTTTCCTTAACACGCGAATCAGCTGTTGGTACCTAGAAGTAATCATGTCAGAGATTTGAGAGTTCTATTTGATTTTGCTCTTCGTTTCACGTACCATGTCGCTACAGTTTGTGATGATTTCGGGAGATTGTTGGGTCTAATTGTCCATCCTTACAAGCAATTTGATGATCTCCTGCATTTGAAGTCAACTTCTTTCGCTTTTGTGAGAAGTAAACTAGAAAACGGCGTTATTATACAGTGTCCTTACTACTATATCAATATTTACTTCTGGAAAGGGTGAAAAGTGGTTTCAGAAATACTTGAATTACAAAAATGATAGCTTCTATCATCTCATTAGCTCCGTTTACAACACTCTGCTTGAGAGACATTCCATCCAGCCATTGAAGTAGATACTCTTGCGTTGTTATCGTAAGTGGATTTTGCTGTTCTAACTTGTGCTATGGGAACATCAAACACATTCTTTTTGCTTAGAGCCAGGACAAATATCCTAAAGAAGGCGCCGTTATCACGTATGGTTTCTATTACCATGAGAGTCTTTCCAAATCCTTTCGAATGACATTGTTTTGGTTATAGTGTTTTTTTCTTAATTTTGGTTTGCTTATTAAACTATCAATGGGTATGTTATGTTATGTTAAGAGCAACTTTTTATATTTATGTTAACATATTATATTAATGTAAAATATTTATCCTGTAATTGGAGTTTAACTTTGTTGATACTACTCTTTTTATTTGCTGGCTGCTTTATTATTCTCAACACGGTAAAGACTAGTATATATTCCAAACTTTTCCATATACTTTATCATTTTTCACTCAATAAATATTATTTATAATGTAAATCAATAAATTCCAGTACCTAAATATATAAATTGTATGCCTGGTCGTAAAAAAGATGGATAGCCATGAATACTATTGCTTAACAATTTCGGCATTAATCTTTAACTTCCTTCGTTTGTTATTGATCAAAGGGAATGGCTGGTTCATTAGCATAACATCTTGAATTGTCAAAACGCACTACTATTATTATAAATGCATTGCAAAAGGCATAAACTTCAAACCGCATTCATAAATTTTACTTGCAGATTGCCCCAATATTAAAACTTCATCACAAAACAGGAGACTATTTATTTCCGTCGTTATGTGAAAAGTTGTAAAATTCGCCTGGTAAACACAAATTCGTAGATTGCCATAAAATATAAGCCATAAAAAGATAATGAGTTATGAATCAATAAATGAAATATACTGAGAAAGTTATGCGAAGACGTTCGGGTAGGTCAATATACGTGACCTATATAAATGAGACTGTTCAAATATGCCTAAAATTAGGTAATATAAAAAAATTAATCTATACGAAACACTCACTATCAATTCAAATTAACGTCTAAAATAAATAAAGGAACATCATCATCTATCATTTTTTATCCGATAAAATTTAGGAAAATACAAGATAAATAACGCGGATTTAAAAGCATCACATATACATATCTAGTTATTAACAATACATTGAAATTTTTAAACGGTGTTTAAATAATAATAGGATAATAACATAATTCAGTTTCGTAAGATCAACTAGGATAACTACACGACTTTATAGTGATGAAAAGGAATTTACTAATCCTCCAAGTTAATGTCTCTGCAAAAACATTTGCTAATGTATGCACTGGGAAGGACCGAACTGTTTATCCTCACTCCACTACTTGCTGTCCTTCGTTTACAATTCTGTTTGTAACAATGAATAATCTAATGGAATTAGTTTTTTCATTCGATATTGCAGGTTTCTCCATTACATACAATTCAATTTTTCCTAAAGACTAGTCTTTTTACTGATGTATGGAAACGTCATTTTTGTCATCAAATCAATAAGTCTCGTGGCAGATCAACTTTAACTAATCTTTGCACAATTTCGCAATATATACGTGAGTTTTTGGATAAACGCGAACATGTTGATGTTTTACAGCTGGATTTCTCGCATGCATTTAATATAATGCGACATCAAGCTCTTCTATCCAAGCTTAGCTCTTTAGACTTGGCTCCTTCTGTAATGCACTTACATAGACATATTTGGGTAATCGTCTCCCTTATGTGCATTACAATGTATGCCGTTTTAACGAGTTCGTTGCCATGTCAAGTGTCCCACAGGGTTCTCATCTGGGTCCGCTTTTATTTATACTTTTTATTAATGACTTTTTACTATAAATTAATTACCTAAATTTAGCTTTTGCTGAAGGTATAAAAAATTTTTTCTGAAATTTATATTATTGATGATGGAGTGATGTATTTCAATCGAAATTAAATGTCGATATGTGCTGCACTGTTATGTATACAAAAAAGAGTTCAAACCACATGTTAAGTGAGTATCTGCTTCTGCACCTAGAGACTTGTAGTTGGCATTATTATGTAACCTTTTGAAGCCTCTATATTTTGCATACGTTATGAGCAAGATTAAATATGCTGATATTGTATGGTATCTCATTTATGCTACTCACCGTGCATTGTTAGATAGGATTAAAGGAGGGGCATTTGAGGTCCTTATTTTATTACAAATTAGATGGAGTTTCCACCTATTGGAACTAGACAAATGCAATTAGAACTAGACAAACGCAATTACTTTCGAGGCAATGTAACATCCTTTAATAGAAGAAATGAACACCGGACGAGATTTCTCTTGAAGATACACAACGAAATTCGAAGTGAATTTTTATTCGTATATACTTATATATATATATATATATCTGTATATATATATATATATATATATATATATATATATATATATATTGTAGAGTTTGGGCACACTTTTCATTTACCAATGACAAGAACTGATACACTACAACGTGCACACACGTGTTTTTCAGTTTAAATGTTTTGTTTTTTTATAATTTTACAGCTACACAAATTGTGTTTTATTTCTGATATTCATTATTGTTCTGTAAATAGGTGTAATACCTGTTGGACCTTAAAGGCATATTATTATTATATTATTCAATAAGTTATCTTCATTGGATGCAAGGAGCGCATACACGACATCCATAGAAATTAAATATTTGAGCTTGTATTTTCAGAAACCGTGTTAGCGGTCCATTTTCTATCCATGATGTACTAATTAGACTGAGATATTTAGATCTTTTAGGTGATCAAGTTATTTCTAGTATTGTGGAAGATGGTGAATTGCTTGCAAGTGTCTGTTTCCAACAAGACGAAACACCTTCTCACTATACGAATAAGGTTCGAA
Organism: Dermolepida albohirtum; assembly: GCA_031893035.1. NCBI lineage: Eukaryota > Metazoa > Arthropoda > Insecta > Coleoptera > Scarabaeidae > Dermolepida > Dermolepida albohirtum. The sequence goes on from JAVIWB010001618.1 coordinate 154,904, forward strand.
GTTACTTATCGATTCTGAGGACGCTAGTAATAGCAAAGAATAGAAAGTGTTGCTTTTAGCCATTGTTTTTGTTCAGAAGCCTATGTATATGTATATATACTTACATATATACGCGTATATCAGCTAATAAATTATAATGCTTAGACTGAAAAATAATTATCATTATTAAATATTATTAGAAAATTAATTTAAGTCCTAAACATTCCCAAATCGGTGAATTAGACCTAGAAAATTAGCTGAACGGCTTTCTAGTTCGTTCAATTGATCCTTTTATATCACACCTGCCTATATTATAAAAAAGAAATGAACCAATTAATAACGTTAAACAATTTTTTGCTCGGTCGTACGATAACACCTCCATGCAAAGAAGACCTGTTGACTTCCCTTTAAGAAACCTAGAACTCTAAAGGCAAAATTTTAAAAGTAAAAGGGCAACTTCTGAAAAATAAAGGAGTTAGTAAACTATAATGCCTTATGGACAGATCATCTATATGAGAATGGCACGAAAATATTTTGGTGCAAGCTTTGCGCCAGATAACAATAATAGCAGTGTTCCTCCAGTGGGCAGGTTAAGCCACATGATTCTGATGCCCAGTGTATATTTCGTGAATCGTTTTTCTCTAGGGATCGTACTTATTATGGGCTCAGAGTCCCATGTGCAATCTATGAGCTGACAATGTATGTGAGGACGTCAAGAAAGGTGAATACGTTTGTGATTTTGAAAATTAACTGAATTAATGTGACAAAATTTTAATATTACTCTATATTATATCACTAAATAAAATTTTACTATTTTTTATCTACTTAAAGACTTATTTTCAATCTCATTTAAACTTCTTAACTAATATTCTGCATTATTTTCAAAAAAATAGTAAGAGAAACTTCCTTCTACATAGTTCATTTCTTGATATTAACAGTACAAAAAAATAATTGTATATAACTAAAAAATGTTAATAGTCAAGATAAAAATACTGGCATTTAGTATAACCACCATTAGAGTTACACTTCTCATGCGTTTGGGTAAATTATCGAGTACTTTTGTCAAAAATTGTTGCAAAATGATATTCCATTCTTCCAAAAAATATCAAAAAGTTGATTGACATATATATATATATATATATATATATATATATATATATATATATATATATAATATATTCAATATATGTTTGATAATATTTAGTCTGGACTTTATCGTGACCAGACTCAAGTTCGAGCAATTTCTTGCTGCTCAATTTGATTTAAATAATTTTTAACGATGCTAGCGAAAAGCTTCAGATTGTTTTCAAGTTAGAAAATATAATTATTTCCAATCAGTTGTGTTCCTATTGGAATAGCATGATGCTGTAGAATCTATAAATATTTCGCTAACGATAATTTTCAAGGAATTTTAATTACTGAGCCAACTACTTGCGTATATATACAACCACATACTTGCATAGACTCACCTTCATGTTTAATTGTTGACTGTATAAATGATAAGTTATACGCGTCTTCAATTCTTCTGCGAATATACTGTTTACCTTTGGATCTAAATATTTCAATAATAATAAATTCTTGAACGTGTAACACAACTTCAAGCCCATATTTAATTAGATGGTGCCGAACGGTAAAAGGATGCACAGAAACTCCTTTCGATCTACAAAGATGTTCAGGTACTTCTTCATGACTTTGTCCTATATGACAAGGATGTAAATCGAAAGTATTGATCATGGCTTTCGTTTACTTTTTTTGACTTCCCGTCCTTTCTTTATTAGCCACCAAGCTAATTTCCTGCTTTTTAATTTAAAAAATCAAAAATTTAGAACTTTGCGTCCTTTCTACAATTTCTCACCCGCTTAAGCCTTGTTGGTGAAAAACACTATTCGACGGCGATTTTCATGAGATATTCTAGATATGTCACTATTCTTTCAGAATACAACAGATTGTTACTTACAGTGTCGATTTATAGTATCAGGAAAATATTCATACACACTCGCACTAAAGTAAACGAGTCCTTTGCGATTTAAAGCATCATAATTCAGCTAAACGCTTCGAAATCTAATGTTATTTTAACCCACGTTAAGCACAAACTATCCTCAAGCAGGTAAGGAAATAACCATCGATAAGGGATAGATAATCTGAGTAGGATTAACTCAGAATATTTTCATAGAAACTGCTTTCTCTTTCATCAACTTTATTATGAGAATAAATGTAGAATAATATTAAATAAAAAATCAGTATTGTTAAAGAATGGAATTTCCTCAATTTCTTATTACTTATGCACACAGACATACACAATTATATTTACATATATATATATATATATATATATATATATATATATATATATATATAATTGTGTAATTTTTTATTAAAAGAATGCAGAATATTAGTTAAGAGGTTAAGATGAGTTTCAAAATAACTTTTTAAGTAATTATTTGATTTAACAAGGTATAGCATTTAAATAACAGTGTATATGACTAATCAACATTAAATTTTTTGCCGTAGTTTTCCAGGTGCGACACTGTTTAATTATCTGCTGATGATGACAACTTAGTTATCGAAATACGAATACAGAATACGAAAATTAATGTGGCAAGTGGTTATATATCAACCTTCAGTGATCAACATTAAATCATTTAATAGAATTTAAATTAACTTTCCAATAATACAATATTTAATAATGATAATTATTTTCCAGTCTAAGCATTATGATTTATTAACAGTTTAAATGCTGATATACTCGTATATATATATACATATAAATATATATATTGGCTGCTGGACAAAAGCAATGACTAAAAGCAGCTCACTTTCTATTCATATAATTAGCGTCCTCAAGATCGAAGTTGAAGTTGAATTTGATGGAGCCTGTGGTTGGTTGACTTGATCAATAAGGTTGATATATAACCCCTTTCCACAATTAACTATTTGTAAATTCTGTATACGCATTTCGACAACCAAGTTGTCATCATCAGCAGATAATTTCAAAGTGTCGCACCTGGTAAAACACGGCGAAAAAATTGCACGAAAAAACAAACTCCGCACGCGATTCTCACAGTGCACATCTTGGTTTTGAACGGTGAGGATCGCGTGCGGAGTTTGTTTTTTCGTGCAATTTTTTCGCCGTGTTTTACCAGGTGCGACACTTTGAGATTATCTGCTGATGATGACAACTTGGTTGTCGAAATGCGTATACAGAATTTACAAATAGTTAATTGTGGAAAGGGGTTATATATCAACCTTATTGATCAACTCAAGATCGAAATTAACGTAAATTTTCACAGTTTTATATATATATATAAGATAAAATATAAATAAAAATTTATGTATATATTGGGTTGGCAACTAAGTACTTTCGGTTTTTACTGATAGAGAGCGTTGCTTTATTTTTTATATAACGTATGTTAGTGCTGTACTTTACCGTTTGTCGCGTGATACTAGTCACATTGACGTAACTTCAGAAGCAAGTAGTGCGTGATTTTTATTAAAGCTATTAGTTGTGGGTTAATTTTAAATGGAGTGCAGAAACGAACATTTTCGACATATTTTACTATTTTATTTCCGTAAAGGAAAGAAAGCTGCTACGGCTCACAAAAGGATATGTGAAGTTTATGGTGCTAATTGCTTAACAGAGCGCACGTGTCAGAATTGGTATAAAAAATTCCGCTCTGGAGATTTTTCCCTCAAAGATGAGCAACGTTCTGGTCGGCCTAACTGAAGTTGATGATGACCAAATCAAAGTCATAATTGAAGAGGATCGTCATATAACTGTTCGAGAGGTTGCGGAGAGGCTACATGTATCGCACACAACAATTGAAAAATATTTAAAATGTCTTGGGCTAGTTAAGAAGCTTGATATTTGGGTACCTCACGAATTGAAAGAAATTTATTTAACACAAAGAATCAACTTTTGCGATATGCACCTTAGACGAAATGAAACCGACACTTTCTTAAAAAGAATCGTGTGATGAAAAATGGGTCCTGTACAGTAACATAGTTCGAAAAGGATCATGGAGCAAACACGATAAACCAGCTCAAACCACATCGAAAGCTGAATTGCATCCAAAAAAGATCATGCTGTCAGTTTGGAAGGATTACAAGAGTGTTGTGTTTTTTGAGCTGCTTCCAAGGAACCAAACGATCAATTCTGATGTTTACTGTCAACAATTAATAAAACTGGATGAAGCAATCAAAGAAAAACGGCCAGAATTGTCAAATCGGAAAGGTGTAGTTTTCCACCAAGATAATGCAAGGCCTCACACATCTTTGGCAACTCGTGGGAAACTATTGGAGCTTGGCTGGGAAGTGATGCCACATCCCCCATATAGCCCTGATCTAGCACCATCTGATTACCATTTATTTCCAAGTTTGCAGAATTCTTTGAATGGTAAAACTTTCACAAATGACGATGACCTTCACTCGCACCTGGTTCAGTTTTTTGCTGATAAGGACCAGAAATTTTATGAGCGCGGAATCATGCAGCTGAAAGAAAGATGGCAAAAGGTCTTTGAGCAAAACGGAAAATATATAATTGATTAAAAACTATTCTTTGTTTAAAAAAAAGGGTTTTATTTTATACTACAACACCGAAAGTACTTAGTTGCCAACCCAATGTATATAAAATGACTGCTGAACAAGAACAAGGACTACTACGATTGTTTCGCTTATCCAAGGCTCATGAGGCACTCCCGGCTCTTAAAAACCTATTCGGCCTCAAAAAGAGTAATGAAACTAGTAATAAGAGAAATTATTTCTCATCTCTTGAATGTATTATAAAAAATACAACTGTAGTATGTGCATTAATAGGTAAACAAATAGTTTAACTACTGAACAAGAATACTTTTGCCTTCATTGTCATTCAATAGAAAAGAATTAATTTCTCTCATTACTAGTTTTATTATTCTCTTTATGGGGTCGAATAGGCTATTACCATTTGTAAGAAGAACAGAGACGAGCTTATGAGTCATGGATAAGCGAAACGATTAGAGTAGTTATTACTCTTATTCAGCAGCCATTTTATTTGTATATTTTAACTTGTTGCCGATTAACAAGCAGTCGCAATTGCATATTTGGAACAAAAATCCTGTTTTTTGCAATTAGAAATAACAAGGTGTTCTCGCTGTCATCCAAGGAGGAAACTAATTTCTCTCATTTCTCGTTTTATATATATGTACTTATATACATATGTACATATATAGGTATTTCTATATAATTGTCATTTAAATAAAATAAAATTATTACAGCACCATACATAATTAATATTATCACTCTTGATGTAAATATCTGCAATAACGACTACAAAGGTATGACAAAAAATTGAAACGATAGCCCATATTTTCCTTCTTTCTTCTATTATTATTGATAAACAGAGCGATGTAGTGTTTTTCTTAAACGTAATAAACAATATTAAACCTAATTTTTTCAAACGAGATAAGCTCTTACTCTTCCTTATGAATATTTAGAATACCGACTTCAATATTAAATTTCACGATAATAAAGGCTGTTTCAAATTGCACGGTTTTTTTTAAGAATAAATAAAATATAGATGAGCACTGAATTTGTCTGGGTATGTGGGCATTTAAAAAGCGTTATGTAAGACATTTATAAAAATGGCTTCGTATACGGTACAACAACGCGTTCAAATTGTTGAATTATATTATGAAAATCAACGTTCTGTGAAAAAAGTTTTAAAAAATTACGTCAATTTTATGGTTTACATAATCGTTCAACTGAAATCACTATCGGTCGAATCATTAAAAAATTTCCGGTTCCGTGGAAGATCAAAAAAGTGAAAAACACAGTCGTAGTGATCGTTCATAAGAAAACATTGGTTTTGTTGGTAAAAATGTTGCTGAAGATCCAGAAATGTCCATTAGACGACGTTCACAATAACTTGGACTTAGTGGATAAACAACATGAGGTATTTTACACAAGGATTTAGCTCTGAAGGCATATAAGGTTCAAATAACACAGGAACTGAAGCCACTAGACCATTTAAAACGTCGTTCATTTGTCAATTTCATCAATGAACAACCAGCTGATTTTTCTCAGAAAATAATGTTTTCCGATGAGACACATTTTGAACTTGGTGGCTATGTTAATAAACAAAATTGCCGTATCTGGTATGAGGAAAATCCAGGAATTATTCATGAGGAACCTATGCGTTATAAACGAGTTACTGTTTGGTGTGCATTATGGTCGGGTGGTGTAATTGGACCTTACTTCTTTGAAAATGCTGCTGGTGAAGCTGTAACTGTCAATGGTGATCGATATCGTCGGATGATAATCGAATTTTTATGGCCTGAGTTAATGAATATTGATCTAGAGGATAGGTTGAAACATCGTTTATTATAAATTACACGGATTGGTTGTATCTGTTTAGCAGGGAGAATAACCAAAAAGAAATTCAGTATTAGCCGAAAATTATTATCGCTATTCAGCAATTTACCTACTTCTTTCTCTTTGGAATACATAAAATATTTAAAAATCAATATTTAAGCTTTTATTCTTCTTAATTAATTTTTGACAATACTTAACAGGCAATTTGTTTTAACAAAGATTTCTTACATAACTTTCAAATGCATCGACCTGTTTTCTTTTTCATTGAGCGCAGAAAATATCCACAATAAGTTCAGGGATATGAAAAAACTCAAGGTATAGTATAATACAAAACCAAATAATATATATGATTGCTAAATTCTCATCGAATAAACAGTTCAATATCACCTCGACCTATTTTATTTAACTTTCAAACGCGGTATTTCCAAAAGTGCACACATGGTACAAAGTATACGTGTCTGCTGGTTAAACTAGATTAAAAAATACACAACTATGGTGAGCATGCAAAGAATGTATTACTAGACATAATTTCCCGCAAATTATACTACAAAATAGTGCCAAAAATGTAAGCTCATGTATGTATGTTGAAGCACAGTAAATATAGCAAGTTTGTGATTCAATATTGCATCTTTTACTGCTTCCATACACTTTATTTCTTTTCCAACTAATGTCTCAAAATCTAATTATAAGTTTATTCTATCCAATATGTCTAAACACGACTTCACTTACATGTGTTACAATAACAAAGCAAAACGAATCTATCCAAACAAAATTCTTGGTTTAATACAAGATATTTGCCCAAAAGTTTCGTATTAAGTGCAAAATTGCTGTTATATGTGATCAATGTGCTTAGTGCGTTGTTACCTTATACCTACGACACTTCTATTCGCTCTCGCACAATTCTTTGAACAACACTGAATAACTGACGATTGTTAAACTGAAATACAGGGTTAGTGCGCTGTCGCGGGAGACAAAATCGACCCGTTTTATCTATTGGTATATACAGTGGCGGAGCAACCACCTATATTTGTACACATACCTGCATGTGTGTTTGTTTTAATAGATTAAACAAGTAAAATGTATTCTACCGTTATGTGGTATCATTTGTTTGGTCTGCAAAAGAATAAAAACTAACATTCTAAAATAAATTCAATTTGATTCCTGTAACTTTGTTGTTTAACACACATTATGTAAATGCCAATTCTATAAGATATAAAATTTATATTTAGAGACAATATTGGAGGCTCATTATTAGATACAAAACTACTTTCATTCCTATTAGAACTTTTAAAAGCTTGATGAAACATATATACCAGATCGTTTTCATACTCTAGAATTGAACACTTTTCTATCTCATAAAATATTTAGATTTTGTTAATCGTTTGTCCCTTAGTAACTGCGATAACTAGTAATTATAATAATACCTATCTACCACAAATTTGCCATTTAATTCCACACCACACAATTGGCTTATTAATACATTAGAGCTGTGTGAAGTAGGCACATAAATACGACAATTTCGACATACAGCTATGTAATCCTGAAGACTCTCAATAAATCTAACAGCAAGGCGAGATCATATAATAACAGATGAAATCAAAATAAATAGGGAGATGTTTCAGAAAGATAACTTTCCTCCTGTCGATTGCAATAAATTGGAGACATTTCTCACATCATAGAAAACTTTCATTCTTGAACTCTTGATTATTTTATACTTATCGATGATTCCGGATTTGATCGATATTTACAATTCATCACTAAATAAAACTAGGATATTAAAACGAAGTTTTGATGTAAAGCGAAAACGATACTACAAGGACTACTAAACAAGATGATTCATTTTACTAATTTTGTGTTGTTTTAATGAATAATGTTTGGTTACTTATAATTTTAATGAAACGTAAAGTAAAATTTGCATTCCACAATTTTTTGCTGGCTTCGACATCGGCATAACGCTGTTCTTTCATCGGCAAATATAGTTTGGAGAATAAATAGAAATCACCGGGGGTCAAATCCGGTGAATGCAGGGAATGGTTGATGGTTAAAATGCCATTTGTAGTTAGGAAATCAGTGATAAGAGTCGAGAGATGAAATGATGCATTATCATGTAATAAACGCCAACTACAATTTTCACGATATTGAGGGCGCACACGACGAATACGCGCCAAAAGACGCTTCATAATACCAAGATTATATACAGCATGAACTATTTAACTAGTTGGTACGAACTTTTTGTGCACTGCGCCTTTCGAATCATAAAAACAAATCAACATTGTCTTCGCTTTTAACTTCTCCAAACGGCTTTTTTCGGTCTTTTTTGCTAGGATGCTTCCATTTAGAGCTTTGATGCTTGGTCACTGTATCATATTGAAAACACTACTTCTCGTCGCCAGTTACAATAGAATACCTGAAGTTTTTGTCCTTATTTGAGCCTTTAATAGAGTCTGTACAATGTTGAATTCAGCTTATGTGGTACAAACCATGCACAAATCTTTCTCACTCCAAATGCTGTGTCTTTGGAAACATTTAATTGCATTCCCACGTATCGCAATGAGGATTTCGGCTCATTTCTGATAAATTCATGCACAAGTTCGATGTTACTTTCCGTAACCACAGATTATTTTGCACCAGGATGTTCGTCGCATTTATATCCGTACAGCCGTCTTTAAATCGTTTATACCACTCATACACACTCGTACGTGATAAACACACATCACTATATACTTGTTTCATCAAATTAAATGTTTCAGTAAACGATTTACCGAGTTTAAAACAGAAATTGATATTTGCTCATTGTTCAATATCTATTTTACGACCAATGCCAAATACATACTGTCACTTTATGCGCAATTTCCCTACTTCTAATGACGCAATTGACATTTTGACATAATATTGGTGAAAGATCTACCTTACCGACGTATATTTTTTAAATAGATGGTGCCAGTAAGAATTACTATTTTTAAAAAATTCCGTTTTCTCTGCGATAGACTGTGTATGTCTAACCTTGTTAGTAAAAGAATCGAACCTGTGAGTCATTAGTATATGACAGCTTTTCTAATTATATATTTGATTATTGTTTGTAAAAAATTATAAATAATTATCAAAATATATAAACCGGATACTTTTATAGTGCGATTCATAGAAATATTCAGAAAAATATTGTTTGGTTGCTTATCTTTATTTCATGTCTCTGTAAGTTACATAATTATTATCCCCTCGTATAGCGGCAAATAATTTGAGCAGCTGAAACAGAGTTTTTCAAATTAAAATATTGCATTTTAAAGTATTAGATCTAGCAGAATCTTACAGAAAAAAATATTGGATTTCGAAGAATTAGATCTTACAAAAACGAACATTCCTCGTTATACTACAGTTCTCCAAACATTGACCTACTCTAATTTCACATAATTCCATAGTAATTTAATCAACATTAAAACATTACCTCGCTTCATGCCAAACACATTATGTATATGCATATGTATATTAGGCACAATATTAAAATTCTTATATTTATGTACTATACACTCTATTTTGCAAACACACCCATATACCCAGAATTTTTCACAACACTATATTAATATATCAGAGTACATTAGTCGCGTGATTTGTAAGTTGAATCATGCTCATGACTAAACCAAATTTTAATTAAGTTTGTGTAACTAATTCTTTTTAAACATGTTCATCCAACTACAGCTTTCGCACGTACCCAGAATTTTACATTTGTGCATTAATTAATTTATAACACTCCCTATTTTAACGACACAATTTTCTTTCGATATCTTACAGGTAATGTGCAAGTGTTCCTTACAAATTCGGTATTCGTGCCACCGAATCACGTTTCTGTTAAATTTAATTATGCAAAGTATTCTCGTCCCGGCTTTATTTTAAATTACAATATTTCGAGTATTATAATTAATAGCTAGCGGATGGGAATTGTTCGTGTCAACTGTTACTAAAACGATGTTATTACTCGCGGAGTTGGTACCTGCTTAGATATTTAATTACGAAGATAAACAATATCTAAATAATAATAAAAAAGGTCAACACTTTTTCCAAAGCTCAGACGTTGTCACTTTAAACGTAAACATCGTGTCTCAAAGGTATTTACTGTGCCAAACACCACTTTCGAAGTCAATTATCAAGTCATGCAAGTATACACCTATATTGCTTAACTGCTTTCATTGTAAGTATGTTAAATTTTTATAACACATCAAATAGGAGAGTCATAAACGGTAATCGTACCAATTTTCTAATAAGACGAATAAAAAATCTTAAAATAGAGTCTTTCGTAGCAATTATAGTACAATTTTCTTGCGGATTTAGCATTGTTTTTATAGTTTCCATCGACATTTCACTATCCACAGCGCCAACTTCATCAAAAGCTGCAGTCAGACTGATTCCTTCTATGGCATTTGCATCAGGTTTTGCTGAATTGTGTTTACTTAGAAGTTAGAGAGTGTATCATCTGAACACAATGCTGGTTATCCAGATATTGTTTCTTGTGTATCCCAGAATGATGTGATTGAGACGATTAGAAAACTCACAAGTATACTGCTGGAGACTGAAATATTCTCGCTTACTTAGTTAAAAATTGTTTTCGTGAACACATTTCTTAAAATTTTCTGTCTATCTATACAGATATCGTTAAACCCATGGGCTTGAAATATTTCTAAAATCTGTCATGTATTTAAAAAGGGTACCGATAACCATAATTTCTGGTTTTGCTAAAATTTTTGAGTCATCCTCATTTAAATGTCTGTGTGTATCATCTGAACACAATGCTGGTTATCCAGTTGTCATTGTTTCTTGTGTATCCCAAGATGATGTGATTGTGGTGATTAGGAAACTCAAAAGTGTACTGCTGGAGATTACAATATCCTCGTTTACTAGGTTAAAGATTGTGCTAATGTTTTCGTGAACACATTTCTTAAAATTTTCAATCTATCTTTACAGATATCGTCATACCTATGGGCTTGAAAAATTTCTAAAATCTGTCATGTATTTAAAAAGGGTACCAATAACCATAATTTCTTTTTTGCTAAAATGTTTGAGTCATCCTCATTTAAATGTCTGTGTGTATCATCCGAATAAAATGCTAGTTATCCAGTTATCATTGTTTCTTGTGTATCCCGAGATGATGTGATTGAGGCGATTAGGAAACTTAAAAGTGTACCGCTGAAGAGTACTATATTCCCGCTTACTTGGTTAAAGAGTGCGCTAATGTTTTCGTGAACACATTTGTTAAAATTTTCAATCTATCTATACAGATATCGTCAAACCCATGGGCCTGAAAAATTTCTAAAATCTGGCATGTATTTAAAAAGAGTGCCGATAGCCATAATTTCCGTTTTCGCTAAAACTTTGAGTCCATCCTTTATAAAATCATCTTATTTAAAGGTCGTCCCTTCACTTCCTTATTACAACATGGGTTTATAAAGAACCGTTCTACTTTAACAATTTTATGCTGCATAGCTCAAGATATAGCTGAAATGATCAGCTAGATGTTATTTATATGGACTTCAGGCGATACCATTGATTACGTTTTACTTTTGCAGCTTTACTGTCATTTTTTGGGTTTAGCAATTCTGTGATTGAGCTCATGAGGTCATATTTGTTGAAAAAGGAACAAAGAATCAGGGCTCGAACCTTGTTCCACTTTTTTTTAATTTATTTATTAATGACTTAATAGCATCTCTTGAATGTGATGTCATGACTTACGCAGATGACATTAAAATATATCTTAACATTAAGAATACAGCTAGCGTAGAGTTTTAAAAAACAACATAAATACTATTCACAGTTGGTGCCTCATTAATAAATTTAATTATAGGGTATCCAAATACTATAACATTTACGAGGAAGATCAATTGCTTCAACTCTCTTTATTACATCGGCAACCATATTATTGAAAAAAGGTTTTGTACGAAAGATCCTTGGATAACATTTAACGTTGACTTTTAAAGAACATTTATCTAGAATTACTGGATTAGCGATTAATTCCTCAAGCTTCATCATTAGAATGTCTCGTAATTTTAGCACAATTTAAGCCCTTTATTTCACGTATGTCATGTAGCAGATTGGAGTATGCGTCAATTGTTTGGTATTCAATCTATGAGAGGCATATAAAAAAAAATCAACACATCCAGTTGAAATTTTTGAAATACGTGAGTTACAAGTAAGATGACGTCTATCCTTTTAAAAATATGGGTATGCAGATTTAATTCTGAGGCACGGTGTGGAAATTCTTACGGCGAGGACGCAAAAGAGGTGTGCAGTACTGGTAGCGAAATTGCTATATAGTAAGATTTTTAACTGAATCACCAATGTTTTCATCTCGAATAAATTTATTAATGCCAGGGATTGTTGCCAGCTACTATTCAAGTTCTGTCAGTCCAATATCGAGAACTAAGACCTTGTGTAATGCTGTTGTCTCATGCATCGGGGAATGCTGGCTTATTATTCGATTATGTTTTTTTCTTATTCATGGAATTAATACGTATAGTATCATTTGTCTGTGAATATAAAAATCTTTACTTTCCTTTTATAAAGTTTCATATAAAATAGTCAAATGTAAAAAGCCTCACACTATTGGTGAAGAACTAATTCTGCCCGATGTGATTGAGATTGTAGAAACTATGTTGGAAATAATTTTGTCGAGTAATTGCAGTTCATATCTCTATCAAATGAATAGGATCATTTGATGAACTGTAATTATTTGACAAAATCTTTCGCTTTTATTCACAATGAAGTATTTCAAAATATCGTTTTTATTTTAGTAGGTTTCGTGCTATCTGTTGCCAAAATTTTTAAGCAAATGGCACATTTCATTTCTTCATTCACTTACTTCAGTACTGGTAAACCAAAAAGTATTTTTGAGAATATTTTCTTAATTTTAACTTCAGGACAACGCTCTTCTATGTATTTATTAATACTTCATTATCGTTTATCAAAGATTCTGTATAAATCTACTGCTAATCCAACATCGACGATTGTAGTCAACACGTAAAGCACAACATACTCAGTGCAGAATCGACTTGCCTGAGATTGTCTGAAGTTGAACGAGGTGCAGTACTTATATACTATATACGCATGTCTCGCGGTTGCGACAGACGTTCTAGAATATTCGAGACAAATCCGAACTTCTCGGGAAGCCGCGAGAATTTCAGATATGGTGGCCATAACACAGAAGGCGATAGAGACATTGATTCTGATTTTATCAACTCATCGGATCGTTATTGTCAAGTAATAAATTTACTCTTTCGTGTGTATGGTAATTAAGGCAGTGTCTTAGTGTGGCCTTGGTGTCAAAATACATATATTCAAATAGAAACTAGTGTTACAATTACACCACAATTTCAAAAGATAATTGTAGTGTAATTGTGAATTGCTAAAAATTGGGTCGCAATTATTAAAAGGCTGAGAAACACTGACTTACATATTTCATTTACCATGTAAAATTTTTTTGTAATAACAATTTTACTTAAATTTTCACCGCTTCTTTCACATTAAATATACATAGTCGAAATTGACTCTGACTTGAATATTCTGTATATATGAAACTGTGACATCAATACATAAAACTCTTTCAAGTATAAAACACCAGAACTAAAACCAAACACGCAACGTCTTTTTAAATATGTCATCGTAAAAATTATGGGCACGTTCTACCATGTCTCGCGAAATTGCCAAACATAGCTACACCTAAATACATCTTACCAAATCTTGACATAGTAAAATAATAATCAAATTAGGAGATTTTAACGGCATACAGTCAAATTCTGCCACTATTATTTCTCGTAAATTCAATATATTACACTCTCAATATAAATGAACTTACAAATTAAATTTGTTTATAAAATGAATGAATAAAATGAAAAAAGTTTGCCTATTTCAAGTAAGTAAAAACAACGCGAGAGAAAAGTGGAATGAAAGTAAAGAATTAGAAATTTTCTAAAATATTGATCTATTTTTATACACAGAGAACAATATGTATCTCATACAGACTGTTCTCTAAATACGTACATATGCTGCTTGAGCGATACATGCTGAACTGACACTTGATAAAAAGAAATGTTTGGTATACAAAGCCTTTTCAGCAAAAACAAATTTTAGTTTAATCCTCTGCGATGAGCTACAAGACTCTAAAATGCAGAAAATATTACCCCAGTAGATTTTTTCTAGAAGACTTCTCCTCACTAGACGAGATGGAGGAATACCAACCACTTGAAAAACACGGACACAAAAATCTACCGCTAAAGTTACAATATTTTTCTCTTATTACAAGGAAATCTTGCATACGTATAGTGCAGTGGTATTCAAACGGTTGGTCATGGTCGACTAGTCGATCGGGAGAACTTTAAAAGCCAATTGCAGATATAACCGTTTTCTATCATTCACTCTTATGGTGACACTATAATAATAATAAAAGAAGTGATACCTTACTCTTTCTGTTAAATCTGCCCTGCGATTTTGAACCTAATTATTACGCGATGAGACTTATATATAATATGACATATTATTTCGACGTCACTGTGATTAAGCGTCCTTGAATACGTCGAGATCACAGGCATTAAATTTTGACTTTTATTAATTGAATTCAGATCTAGTTGCCCAGCGTACATATTTACGTTAAATTATTGGTGACTTATTGCCTGTTTGTTATGAGAATTATGTCGAAAGTTCTTTCAGAATCTAGTAATTTTTATAGGACTATAAAAGGTGAACATTTGCTCTCGGCGAATCAGTCTTTCTGTGAAATTCAACAACGATAAGTAGAGTATTCTAGTCTATAGCGAGATAGTGCTGAAAGCATCTTTGGTGTGTTGTAGTATTATATTTAGTCAACAAACGGTGCGCATAGCTTCAATGGTGTTCAAAGAGTACTTCTACATGGTGTGTCGTCTGTGTGCTCAAAACAGTCTTTGGGTAGATGCAAATTGATCACGCCCAAAGACAGTAAATTGTATCATTTTAGTAATTATTAACTGCAAAAATTCTTATTTATTATGGTCAAAGATAAGTGTGTTTGTCTGGTTTGTCAAGCTTCAGCTGCATTTCCTAAACGTAAGAACTTAGAGAGACATTATAAAACCTTAAACTATAAGAGAAATTCTCCAGCAAAAAGTGGGTTAAGAAGACGAAAAGTAAAAGATTCGAAAAGTACTTTGAAATCACAGCAAGCTATATTCACTAAACCTGCCAAAAAATCGAAAGCTGCAAACAATTGCTTCATTTAAAATTACTCATATACTGGTGGAACACAAGAAACTTCGAAGATGGGAGGATAGTGAAAGAAGCATTTGTCGAAGCGACGGAGGCATTAATTGGAGACTTCAAAAATAAAAACGTATCATATTTCCTTTCAAAGAGTTATGAACAAAGGTATAGATAATAAACTGAAAATTATTATGGAATTTACATACTTTCTTTTGCAGTTTGACGATGTCACTAATATAATAGATTTCAAATGATATTTTCTGATATGTCAGCTAAGAAGAATCTTTAATAATAATTCCTTTGAAAGAGAGTTTTCTTTTAAAAAACTACAAGCTACCCGTTTATGAACTCATGTGTGTTACAACAGACGGAGTTCCAGCCATGACTGGCAATCAAAATGGGTTTGTTGCATTGCGTAGAGTTAATGATAAGTTTTCATTGTTTTGCTCGTTTCATTGCATCTTGCTTCGACAAGTTCTATATTCAAATACACTATATGAAAGGTGTTACAAACATTGAAATGAAAATCGTGAATTCTATCCGTGCCTAAAGCTTAGAATGCGAGGAGTCTGTTGAGCACATTGATTTCGTACATTGGTTTACTTTTGAATGCAGACTGGTGGTTAAGTCGTGGATAGTTTTTAGAAAGGCTTTAGGAATTACTACCCGTATAAATCTCGTTTCTAGACGAAAGAAATGATAATACCTATATACTTGAAAATAAGAAGTGGCTCTGCCATGTAGCTTTCTTAACAGATATGACATGTCATTTAAATAGTATTAATTTGGAGCTACAAGTGAAAAAGAAAACCATGAATTACTGATGTGATTATCTCAATAAACGATTCTAAAAGCATATTGAAGCTACTGATTAATCAACTAAATGTTAGAAAAGATTTGAAAATTTTCCGGCTTTGAAAGTCCTCAGTGAAATTATGGTAGAAACATCTTCAATCTAGACTTATCTTCTGTCGAAAATGAGGTATGGCAGACGATTTCAGATATACATCTTAAAACCAGAGCAAGTAATGCGACGTTATGATCTTTATATCGGAAAACAGACATGCATCTTTAAAACAAATTGTGCTTCAAATAACCGAATTGTTTGTGACAACTTATCTATGCGAATCTGCATTTTCTGAAATTAAAATTATTAAATCCAAATATTGCACTCAGCTAACTGACGAATGAAAGGTTCTGTTGTCATGCTTGCGATTGTTAATCAGTAATTTCGTGGCATCCTATGAAAAATACGCCGACGACATGCATTACCATGCATCCACATCCAATCATATACATAAATTATTATTGTTTATGTATAAATTCAATGTAAAGAGTGTTTCAAACTTTCGCGGTTTCTTTAAAGAACAAATAAAACACATAATTTG
Organism: Dermolepida albohirtum; assembly: GCA_031893035.1. NCBI lineage: Eukaryota > Metazoa > Arthropoda > Insecta > Coleoptera > Scarabaeidae > Dermolepida > Dermolepida albohirtum. Next base: position 171,832 of record JAVIWB010001618.1, read on the forward strand.
CATTCACTTTCAAAAACTTTCGTTGGTAATTGAAGTATCAGCTATGACATTTATACGGGAAAGATAATATTTGCCAAATGGCCTCCTCTTGCAGCTCCAAAGACGTCCACTCTTTTGTTAAAATTTTCAATGGCATTTTGACATAATTGAGGCTCTATCTCACCAATGACACGAATAATTTCATCTTTCAAAGCAGGAATTGATTGTGGATTGTTTTTATAAACCTGACTTTTCACATAGCCCCAGAGAAAATAGACTAACAGTGTCAAATCACATGCTCTTGATGGCCAATTAACATTATCGTTCCTTGAGATTACACGTCTAAGAAACTTTTCTCTCAATAAATCAATTGATTCGTGTGCAAAGTGAGATGTAGCGCCATTCTGTTGAAACCACATTTCCTCTAGATCAATATTCAATAATTCAGGCCACAAAAATTTGGTTGTCATCCGACGATATCGATCACCATTGACAGTTACAGCTTCGCCAGCAGCATTCTCAAAGTAGTAAGGTCCAGATACACCACCTGACCATAATGCACACCAAACAGTAACTCGTTTAAGACGCATTGGTTTCTCAAGAATAGTTCGTGGATTTTCCTCATCCCAGATACGGCAATTTTGTTCATTAACGCCAAGTTCAAAATGCGCCTCATCGGAAAACATTATTTTTTGAGAAAAATTAGCTGATTGTTCATTGATGAAATTGACAAATGAACGACGTTATAGGTGATCTAATGGCTTCAGTTCCTTTTTTATTTGAACCTTATATGCCTTCAGAGCTAAATCCTTGTGTAAAATACGCCATGTTGTTGATCCAATAAGTCCAAGTTGTTGTGAACGTCGTCTAATGGACATTTCAGGATCTTCAGCAACACTTTCACGAACCAAACTAATATTTTCTTGTGAACGACCACCATGACCGTATTTTTCACTTTTTTGATCTTCCATGGAACCAGTCTCTTGAAATTTTTTAATAATTCAACCAATAGTGCTTTCAGATGGAAGATTATGTGAACCATAAAATTCACGTAATTTTCTAAAAAGTCTTTTCACAGAACGCTGATTTTCATAAAATAATTCAACAATTTGAACGCGTTGTTGTACCGTGTACGAAGCCATTTTTATAAATGTCATACATCACACTTTTTAAATGCCCACATACCCAGACAAATTCAGTCCGCCATCTATATTTTATTTATTCTTAAAAAAACCGCGCAATTTGAAACACATTTACAATAAAAGTATATTTTTGGTTATATTGTATTACATATATTATTTTGACTCAGACTTTGAGAGAGTTCAATTCTACTCCCCTTTACTTACTTTTTTGATGAGCACTTGCCGCTGTCTTTTTTGCGGCAGATCGCTGATAATTCAAGTCCAAGCATTGCTACCATAGAACACCGCAGGATGCTACAGTATGTATGTATTATTTCACTATTCTCTTAAGGCACATAAAGTGTTGACGTATTTTCTCCATTCTCGCTTATATCAAACTAAATGTACCATATTAATTCAGCCCATACTTTTCTACCTCTACTTCTATAGCTTTCCCAAGCTTTCCCAAATGTCTTCTTGGTTGCTCTGCTTTTCTTCTTCCATTTGTATTCTACTCTAACGCTCTTCTGATAATTTCACTAATTTCAAACAAGTTGTCGAATTATGAAAATTTTAAATTTAAAAATACCATTCAGCGCAAAATAAAAGTTAGTTCAATCTAAGTTCGTTCAGAGTAGATGGCGCTTTTGAAGGTTTTATTTGTATTAGAGGATAGTTTTCTATCTTATTTAGTTACAATCTTTGACTTAACATACTCTAACTGTGACTTGCTAGATATATCACGTGGTAAAGTTAACACACTTTTATCTAATATTTAATTACAATTAACATTATAGTCAAAGCTCTCTGTTCGTTTTCTTTTATCATGCATGGGCCAAGTCTGTAAGGTTAGACTAATTCGTCAATTATTGTACACGATTACTAACATTTTTTGCTTGAATAATCAATAATTATGAAGTTTGTTACAAAAATACATTCGAATGTCCCCTTGTTAATTCAGGAATGTCAGTACGTCTATAAGTCACAATTATTGATTTCCTAAATATAGGCATGACGTTTTCTTAGACTTTGTAAATAGTTTCAATAAAATTTATGCCTTTATATTACGCAAAATTTCATTTGTGTGTATGTACGTACAAGAATCGATTGAATTTCAATATTATACACACACACAAATATAAAAACAGATACAGCAAACTCATAATAATACAATAGGCAAACACATTACGTGATAAACCTGTATGAGTTCTTAAATCAAATAAATATAACGGTAATGGTACAAGTGATGTCTGGGGTAGCTATTTTTGAATTGTTGCATGTTGGTGCGACTGTTTTTGTTGATACGAGTATGAAATGATGATTACATTGAATTTATGTTAAAGTTTAAAACTGTATAAAGTATAGTTTAAGTTTTTCCTATATTGTTCTTGTTAAAACCACTGTTAAGGTCACAAGGTGAGATATTTCTGTATGTTTACAAGGTTACCCAAAACATTACAATTTTTCCATAATACGATAGACTTGTAAACACTTAGCTTATAAACTAAATAACTTTGGTTTTTCTCAAGGCTTGCTCAATCTTATCTCATTTTATCTCCACCATCGTTCTAGTTCTGTATGTTACAATGGATTTCAATCGGTATAATCTACCTCTACTTCGGGTGCATCGCAAGGTTTTGAGGTCCGCTGCTTTTTTATACACAAAGGGTACTAGAAAAGTTTTGCAATATGACGCAACAATGAATCGTAGGAAGCTGCTTGTTGCTGCATGTTGAGACATGTTCATACGTGCATAGTAGCCGCCGCGCCATGTCGATGAGCTCAGTTATTCATTAGTAGTGAGAGCGTAAAGTGCTTGCGATGGCATCTTGGTCACGAAATGAGATAACGGCAGTTTTGCTTTATAATTTCGTGCGTAGTTTAAACATAGACCAGCGGTTCGAAGAAATGACTCTTGCACTAAATGATGTTTGTGCAATGTCGAAAATTGGTCGTACCAACTTAGAAACGTTCGTGGGTTCATGCACAACAATTTTGCTAAAGATCATCATGATCAAATGCATAGTTTATGATTCTATAAAAGACATACAGACAAACATTCATTTGTATATATATATATATATATATATATATATATATATACATAGATAGATACATAGATAGATAGATGGGCGAATGCAAATTGATGAATCTACGTAATGTATCAATTTGCCAGCAAACTTCTGTAAGATCACAGAAAGCATAGACGTATTGGTGCAAAAAGTTTTCCCAAACATTGCACAGAACTACAAAAATCATCAGTGGCTCAGTACGCGTACTATATTAGCGACCAAAAACATCGATGTCAATACCAACAACTTCACCATTCAGAATGGAATACCCGGCGAAATGACAACATATAAGCTCATCAATATTGTTGTGAATCAAGACGAAGTTGTCGACTATCCAACTGAATTCTTGAATTCGCTTGATTTGCCAGGCATGCCACCGCACGTTCTTACATTGAAAATTGCCGTACCCATCATTCTTGTTCGAAACATAAATCCACCACGACTTTGCAACAGAACCAAACTTTCAGTCAAGAAAATGATGAAAAATGTTATCGAGGCAACCATTTTGACTGGAAAATTCAAAGGTGAAGACGTACTGTTACCACGTATCCCAATGATCCCGACAGATATGTCATTCGAATTCAAACGTTTGCAGTTCCCGGTACGACTCGCTTTTGCAATGACTATCAACAAAGCACAAGTACAATCGTTGCAAGTGTGTGAATTAAATTTGGAGAATCCATGCTTCTCACATGGGCAACTCTATGTGGCCTGCTCAGCGTCGGAAAACCTGATTTATTCGTTTACGCACCAGATGGAAAAACAAAAAATATTGTGTATCCCACAGCACTTCAATAAATGTCGAATTGAAACGAAACGCTGCAAGGTTACAATTTTTTCAAAATGAACAAAATCCATAAAATGACTCAAAATGAATTTAATATTTGCTTCAAATTTATTTTAGTTGGTGGTGTAGCAACGCGCGCAGGGTACAGCTAGTAAAGATATAAATAATTACTGTAAATTAGATATCCATGAAAGTATATTCATTACCAAAAACAAAAACCATGTGTTAAACACAGATAAGGGTCCAATAGCACAGTCTTGCCTCTTTGAATTAGTTAGGCACTTTCAGTGTGTGTTTGACTTTCAACGATTAAAATTTGAGTGCGGATAATTACTTGGTTGTCAAAATACGAACGTTGATGTGGTAAGAGGTTCTACTTACCTTTTTTGACTATGGATTATTATTTCTTTTTCTCATTTTTGAATTGCTTAGTGTACTGTCTTATATACAGAGCAACGTCTCATATTCAGGTAACGTGAAGTATTTATCCTGTAATTACAGACTAATACAGACTAATATTTAGCTTTAAACTTTTTTAGTTCAATTTGAATTTATTTATTTTACCATATAAAATATTATTAATTAAATTATTTTTCGAAACATATTTCGATTTACGACTTATACAATAAATAATAGTAGTTAATTAAATAAATAGCATCCCTTTCATTAATTATTTTAGATTTCCTACTTAAATAAATTTAGTAATTTACTAATATATTTAAAATATTAATGATTAATGAGTTAAAAAGCTATATTATCTTTTTCCAACTCAAATGTATTGTAATACAAGTGTATATTATTTATATAATACTTGTCGCGTCATCTATTTGCTAATAGCTGCATTACTAATACTAAATACTCTTATTTATAAAGTTTTCTGTATATATGCGCGTATTCTGAAAATCAATTATTTATATATTATTATAGATTATATACAGTGCAGTATTAAATTAGAATATTGCAAATGTTTTCCAAAGTTTAAAATATAATTACTCTACTAATAACTGCAAAACAAAAAACAACTTGCATCGTTTCTGTGTTTCAATTTTCCCCTATATTATATCAGCTCTCTGTGAATTTGTATAGTCTTTTCTTGGATAATAGAAAGGCTTTATGGCACATTACGATGATTTTGATCATCTAACAAAATGTGCCACTTCCTAGACCTCATTTGAACATACTCGAACTGCAAAGTTCTTTTTATTTTTTACGATGATATTTACTGTGGAACAACTCAGAGCTAGATTCTGTGCAATTTCTACCGATTTATCCTCTCTCTGATATTTTCAATAATTTTTAATTTTTTTTCAAAACTGATAGTCCTTCTTTTCTTTCAATTTCTTTCACATTCACCCATATTTTTAAAACTAAATTGTTTATCTACTTTTACCGCCCACTCACTATCAAAACACTTAATTGAGTTTATAAAATAATATATAAGAAAAAATATTAGCAATCCCTTAATTCGGTAATTTTTACAGCAGTTTATTTACACGGTGAGTACAAAGTAGGGAAAAGCCCCGTCTTGTGAATTCGTATAATAAGTCAAGCATTTATTGTGTACTTTCAAGTCGATAAGTAAACTCAAATGAACTACTACGTACGTTCATATGAACAGAGGCGTATGTAACCATAAAATCATAAACACCTGAATTTATATACAAATTTACCATCCGCTTAATATTGAACTACTACATTCGCTTATTGCACAATTTATGCAAGCAATATGTACATTCAGTCAGCGTGGCCTGTATCAAAAGATATTCTAGAAATCGAACTGCATGTGTGCCTTGTGGTAGGTAGTTCTTTTGAAAAGAGTACTTAGTTTATGATCGCCCACATGTAACTGAACGAAAAGTAATTTCTATTTGTAACATGACAAGAGTTATCTCGCATTAAAGATTTTAGAAAGTTATCAAAAACGATTTGTAAAAAAAACAATTTAAAAACGTAACAACTTAAATCTGGTATCGTTTCTTCCAGTATTTAAAATATATTTATCATCTAAATTGTGCGAATAATAAACGAAATAAATCTCAATCAAACTTGTACACGAGTAAATTCCTAGAAATAACGGTAATACTACATGTCCCATGACATAATTGCCGCAACTTAGAAAGTGTTGCTGAAACAAATTCAAGTTAAAAATGTCTAATGATCATATGCTCAAAACTGTATTATAACTGAACTACGATACAAGCATTTGAAGTTTTAGAAAATATCACTAACGCAGGTATTACGTATCACTGTTGATTATGCTGTTACCAAAAAGTCTGGATAGCTGTGATCATCAATTCATCAGATCATCAGGGCGATCATCAGTTTATTATTTTATTATTCATTGTAACAGTGGACGTCAATTAAAGTAATTTAGGGTTTTAATTTTTTTGTGATTTATTAAAATTCTCTGAAAAATATGTTAATTTTTTCGAATGGCCGCATAAGGGTATAAAGATTTTTACACAATTTCGGTTTGTACTCGTAGCATGTTACCTGTGCAAAATCTGGCGACTACGCACCAAGCCTCGAATTTCATCGTTAGTGAGAAAGACTTTGTCGGAAAATACTGTTTAGTAATGAAGCCTCCTTCACCAGAAACAGCAACAATAATACTATGAATTGACATTGTTGGTTACTTGAAAATCCGCGGCAAACTAGGGAATTCCATTTGCAAGATAGACTTTCGGTGAGTATTTGGTGTGGTACTATTGACGACCGTCTCATTGGCACGTTTATAATCGCAGAACGTCTCACGGCAATTCGTTATTTACATATCCTGGAAAACGACCTTACCACATTACTGAATGATGTTCCTCTTATAGTGAGATGACAAATGTGGATACAGTACACGCACCTCTGCACACAGATTTTCTTAATCAAAATTATACAAAATAGTGGAGGGAAAGAGGACCGCCAAGATGAAGGTTCTCGGTAACTCGTCATCTGGATGGTTCACTAGGACATTCAGCGTACCGCAAACCCACACACACTGACCGGTATCTTAATGCCCTCTCCCATCATCATCCCGTCCAGGCGTTATTAATTCCTTAGTCCAAAGAGCTGTCAACATATCTGACCAGCATTCTATATCCCAGGAATTAAGTAATGTTACCAAAGTTCTTATAAATAATAATTTCTCCAACCATAATATTCAACGAACCATAGATCGACATGTTAATCCCAGAATCCCACAACTTAATACATAGCTTACATCATCTCTCCCCCTCTCTAAAGCCCCCTACCCTATATACAAGGTGTTACTGATCGCATCAGTAGGGTTCTTCTCAAAAACAACATCAAAACCATCTTCAAACCCCGTTCTAAATTATCTGACCCTTTTTCCGTAAAAGACCATGTTCCTTAGAATCACCTGGTGTGTACAGGTTTCCTTGCTCATGCGGCCAAAACCATCTTCAAACCCCGTTCCAAATTATCTGACCCTTTTTCCGTAAAAGACCATGTTCCTTAGAATCACCCAGTGTGTACAGGTTTCCTTGCTCATGCGGCAGGGCATATATTGGTGAAACAAAGCGGTCTGTCAGCACTCGTGTTTCTGAACATGAGCGTTGTACTAGGTTGCTGCGCATAGCCGGTTCTGCACTTGCCGAACATAGGCTGGAAACCGGGCACCATATTCAGTTTAATTCGACCAAGATCCTATCCCGCACTAACCATTACTATGGTCGCAAAATCCGTGAAACTATAGAAATCTCTAAGCACCCCAATAACCTTAACCGCGATGATGGCTACCCCCTACATAACGCTTGGCAATCCTGCATCAAACTACCCAACCGCAACCGTAATGCTCCATTGACCCATGACCCATTACCCACATATAAATCCGTCCACCATCGACTTACACCAGTGTCAGTGCAGTGGTTCAGCACTGAAGATGTCTCATACAAATGGGTACGAAATGTCGGCAGATATACAAGTGACGCGGTTCCAGCCCGGAAATCCAGAAGCAGATAGCATCTACCTGTACATTCAAATGTTTACTTAAAACACATTAAATTCAGTTTAAAAATTGACCTGTCCGAGCACATTTCATAATGTAAAAAAAACGTTAACAATAACTTTATTCCATAAGTGCTATTCACACTGTATATAATATTATTATTTTAAATTGTTATTGCTTTTAAGATAAACATTGGTTATACATATAAAAAGAAATGTAGTTCAACAATTTCAAAGTAAATAAAATAATGTCGTCACCTATGTGACTGGAAATTTTTATGTAAACGTTTTAAAGAGACCTCTAGTTTCGGAAAGCATATACATTCTGCCATATAAGTCGTTATTTAGAATTTCAGTATTGATTACTACCATCCATACAGTATGTGCTTAAATAGCAAAGGTCATTGTACCAGGTAGGTTCCTGTAGTACGTAATTTTGTGAATCCTCGGTGCCAAAAGTTTCACAATTTATGCAAGACATAAAAACAAATAAAAATAACCACCGGTTGAAAATAGTACGTTGATGACTCATTGTAGATTATTTTCGGATTCGAAAATAATTACTTTGCATTTTTGTTTCCCGATGTACAAACAAATATAAGGTATATCAGAACGGACGTTTTAGGTTTTTATATTCTACTCCAATATATTTATATTATATTCTACTAAACCAATTAATATATATCTCAAAAAAATAATAATACGTTTTAAAGAAGTTATTATTTTTTGGTTTCAGTATATACGTAAGCAAGTATCTGAACACCTTGTACTTTGGTTCGGGAAAATTTTAAGCCGATCTTGGGCTAGAATGAATACTAATGATCTTCGGGCATATTAACAAGACATATTCAAATGATTTATTATTGTTTGTGTTAATAGCAACCTTAAAGTGGAAGCCGCAAACTATCGTCTTGGCCACTGAATTAGGACCACTGCGAGAATTTTAATTTTTTGAGATTACTTTCTGAATTGTACTAGCAAATATATTTATAACTTATTTTTGAATTTATTTTCTTTGTGTATTACATTTTGCTATTACCTGATTTATAGCTGCTCTAATTTATCGTAATGGTATTTTAATCTTAAAACTACCTGCTTCTCAAGGATTTGCTACCACATTACTTTGTAGAAATATTTGAGTTTAATTTGTCTGTTACCCTGTTTGAGTAATTATTAAGTGCAGTAATATTAATCATCTATTGTACGAGGATAGCCGTTTATATTTCGGGAATACCAACAAAAAAAAATTTTTATTATCGAAAATAGTTTTATTGCTTTTCAAAATATTCTCCTTGAAAATCAATGCACTTTTGCATTCGTTTAAACCAATCCAAAAAGCATTGCTGCCACTGTGAAGGCGGTATCTCCAAAGTATGAGATTTGAATGCCTCAACTGCCTCTTCCGGCGTAGAAAACCGTTGACCACGAAGTTTATTCTTAACGTGTGGGAAAAAAAGAAATCATAGGGTGTTAGATTAGGCCTGTACGGCGGATGGCTCATCAATTCAATGTTTCGCCCTGTCAAATATTCAATTGTTTAAACCGACCTCCCATTGTATTCTTTGTGCATATCTTGGCACCAATCGATGCGAGTTCTTTTTTGAGCGGTTGTCAAATTATGTGATACCCAACGTGAACATAGCTTCTTAACGGCTAAATGTTTATGCAGGATCGCTGGTGTTACTAATACCTAGAGATGCCTCGATCTTACAGTGTGTCACATGATGGCCTTGCATTATCAATTCAGACACTGCATTAATATTTTCCGATCCAAAAATTGTGGGACGACCTTCACGAAATTCGTCGTCCAAAGAACGTCGTCGATGTTTGAATTCACTATATAGTTTTCGATGGTGCTTCATCACCATATAAAGAATTCAGCTCGTCGATGCATTCTTGTTGAGATAATCCACGCCAAAAGTTATGAAAAATAATTGCACGGAAATGTTCGCGAGTGAATTTCATTTTTTCGCTGACAAAAAATTTTCAAGTTCCTGTCAACAATAGAAATAACGACCGGATAATAAAACTGTCAAGGTAAATATATTGTCAAAAATGACAAACTTCACGATGCAGTCATCAGATCGGAGGCACCACTAACAGTGTCGCCAGTTCCCGAAATATAAACGGCTACCCTCGCACTTACTTGAACGCAACCCCGAAATAAAGGAAGTTATAAAGTGATAGCAATATACAAGCGAATCAGCTGTTCAAGTGCCGTACATAACAACTCAAAGAATATGTTACAATTTATGAAATATCCCACAGGAAAGATAAGTAATCAAATAAACATTAACATCAACATAACATAAACATCAAAATAATGAATAACGACTAAGCTAGTAGATTATAAAAGAATAATGTCCTAGAAACAGGAAATGTATTAATGCAGGACCATAATAAATTAAATCTAATAAAGTGTAAGTTATAAAATAAGAAATTAAAGTGAAATCTGTTAAGGAAATGAAATTTATTTAATTATAATATTCACTAAACATGTTAGCACTGGCGTATACAATAATGTACCCTAAATATGAACCAAATATTAAACCTTACGTAAAATCATACTATTAAACACACAAATTAACAAGAGGCAAAATGAAACTCTAACACGGACTTCTCTCAATAATTATAAGACGTAACTTTCTTCATAAACTCTTTCAAAAACATTTCTCAAATTTAAAATATATGTATTAGAAACAATTTGTGCTTTTATTTACACAGGAATGCTTATGATGTGAGATATATATATAAATTAATATTTTAGTTAATGTTTTTATTCGCAGGTAATTTATCTTTATTTTATTCATAAAAGTATTAATACTTTTACTTATTTTATATTAATATTAATTAGATAAAAAATTACTCGGGCAATATAATGGGTTAAGGATGAGTAAATGGTCAACTAGATTAAGAAAATTATATTTTGTATTTTATATCGAAGAATATATTAACATTCGAATCAGTATTTCTCAAGAAACAAATATTTGTTAAGGAAGCTTATACTTTTAAAAATATATTTAAATCATCGCACGTGTCAATCTGCGGTCTTCATGATTAATAGATTATTAACAGTTTAATTTTTCACTCAATCATCTTTTAAATGAGGAAAAGAAATCTAATAATTAGTTTCTTTATTCTTAAAGATTATATTTTTTTCCGTACAAAAGGATCGCAATCAATTTGAAAAATGAAAAAACGACACACAACAAATGGAACAGAAATTGCACATCATTTAGATAGCGGCACCGCAAACGAGTTCGCTTACACGAAATCATCTCAATTTAGAATTTGTAGATACAAATGCTAAATTGCCTTCCTGAATGGCTGCGGGCGTGGCTTATTACAATTTAAATCTTGTGGGCTTAATAACTGTAAAGTATTTTTCAGGGTGCAGCATCCCAAGATTGACCTTGCACCGTAAAATGCGAAGCTCTATTAGATTATAGATTAATTGCTTCATGACATATGATCTTATGTTACTGATATTAATGAGATTTTTAAGTTATGACATCGGATATACGAATACTTCTAAATAAGTGTGAAAATTTCAATAGGCGAGTCCTTGTATCGCTCTGAGCTAAATGGTCCTATATAGCCTTTGTTATGATTTAGAATGCTACAAACTATTCCAACGAGAAATTTCTGTGTTTAGAATATATATATATATATATATATATATATATATATATATATATATATATATATATATATATGGTATATATATACCCCTTTCAGATGCGACTTAAATCTGTTTCCATAAAAATGCTGTTATATATTTTTAGAATTTTTAAATAATATCTAAATACTATAATAATAAATAATGTACAAAAAAGGTCCATTATTATCAAATGTATGGGCAATTGCATGTTTCCACATGGTGCATATACACAATTACTTATGTTATATTAAATTAATGAAAATTCGAAATTTCCTGCTAATTAAATCGTTTTAATTAATGCACAAATTAATGAAAAAATCATACACTCAGAGGGAAATCGAACCTCTGTCCACTACTTACTGGATAGGTGCTCTACTATTAAGCAACCAAAGCTCGTAAGAGTCGATTCCTTATCGATCTTATCTTTAACCTGCAGCATCTATCCGATAAGCACTGGACACAGGTTTGTTTTCCCTCTGAGGGCATGATTTTTTCTTTCATTTCTGCACATTTATATAATATTTACATGCACATATACTAGTAATAGTGTTTTTAAAGAACGTAGTTTTCAAGTTATATTTCGGTCCACTAACTCTATTAAATCCCTATTAAGAAATGCGAAGTCGAGGTCAATAAGAAATTGGGGTTGATCAATAAGGTTGATATATAACCCCTTTCCACAATTAACTATTTGTAAATTCTGTATACGCATTTCGACAACCAAGTTGTCATCATCAGCAGATAATTTCAAAGTGTCGCACCTGGTAAAACACGGCGAAAAAATTGTACGAAAAATACACTCCGTACGTAGTGCACATCTTGGTTTTCAACGGTGCGGATCGCGTACGGAGTGTATTTTTCGTACAATTTTTTCGCCGTGTTTTACCAGGTGCGACACTTTGAAATTATCTGCTGATGATGACAACTTGGTTGTCGAAATGCGTATACAGAATTTACAAATAGTTAATTGTGGAAAGGGGTTATATATCAACCTTATATCAAGTCAATCAACCACAGGCTCCATCAAATTCAACTAAGAAATTGGGGATTTTCGAAATTAAATATCTATTATAGATTGGAATAAACGATACATACCTTAGACAAAACGATCAAAAGGAACCCAGTATAAAGAACATATGGCGCACATCAAATTCAATCGATCTGAGAAATCTAGTTTAGCAAGGCATGTAACAGGTGGCGCAAAGGTAATACCATAATTTGAATTGACTGCAATTTTTGCATATGGCGCCAAATGTCACTGTGCTTTGACATTTATGATGTAGATATATAGAAAATTGTTTAGCACAGCATGAATTTCGTTGTCGTTTTCCTCGTTGTCTTGTTCCATGTACTCTAGCAATTAAGCGTTTGATTGAGCGCCTGTTCGACCGAGAACACCGCTGCTGTTGCCGACGTCAGAGAAAATCCACAAACATCAACGAGACGACGCTGTACACAATTAGGCATCAGCAGACGTTCGTTGCAATGAATTTTGGTGAAAGATTTGAAAATGTTCCAAAGTGCAAACTGTTCACGAATTTCTGCCTGCTGGCCGTCAAACAAGGTTAACTTACTGCCATACTCTGTTAAACTTAGTACAAGAAGAGGATTATTTCGTATCAAAAATCATAATGAGCGATGAAGTCCATTTTCACTTAAGTGGTTATGTTAACAAACAAAATTTGCGTTTCTAGGGCACAAAGAATCCACATGAAAATGCATGAGGAGCCGTTGCATCCTCTCAAAGTGACTGTTTGCTGCGATATTTACCGTGAAAAAGTGATTGGCTCTTATTTTTTGAAGTCGACGATAGCACCACCGTAACTGTAAATTGTGAGCGTTACAGGCTGATGTTAGACGAGTTTTTTTGCCGTAAGTTGCTGCATTGGGTCTCGGTCATTGTTGGTTTCAACAGGACGGGGCACCAATTTCCAGGTCGAGTGATCTCCCGTTTTGGAGGTTTGAACTTGCAGTCCAGAACGCCAGATCTAACAGCAACAGACTTTGGGGCTTTTTAAAATCTCGCGTTTACCACAACAAACCTCGAACCTTGCAAGTCTTGAAAGCTAACATTGAAGAATAAATCGCCAATTTGTTTTGCGAGCAACAATTCAAAATGCCGTAAAACGAGCGCAATTATGCATCAACTCGGAAAGTGGCCATTTGAGCGATATAATTTTTTCCAATTAATGTCATCAATTCCACACTTTTAAATAGACTTTTTATGAAAACAGAGCTCGTTTTTGTTTATAACAAAATGGCAGTCAGTTCAAATTATTTTGCGCCACACGTTATTAGAGAATAATCATAATGCAACCGCGGATTGTCTACATTTCGTTAAGTATGTGTATAGTTAGTGTGAATTTAATATCTATGAAAGCATATATATTTCAAAAAACAGAAACCATATATTATACGCCGACGGAGGTCCGATCCCTTAATCATGTCTGTGTCAGTTGATAGATAAGTAATATACTACCGACGAAAAGGCTCGCATGTGCAAGCAGGTATCTTAAGATAAATGTTTAATTTAGGACTAGAATACTCGTACAGTTTAAATTATGCGAAAGGAATCTACAGTGTGCGTTTGGATTTCGAAGGTGTAAGTTTAGTACGAACTATCTCTGTGCAGATTTTGCCGTGGTTCTAACTGCGACACTGTGATTAATTAATATGCTAATTATGACAATGAAATACGTATACAGAATACGAAAATTATTATGAAAAGGTGATTAACTCTTTTCTTTGTTTATTATAGCAGGACTTTTTTTATTTCTCCGGGAAGATTTTCCTAAACATATTAAAGATTCCGCAATACTGGGTTTGAAATAGGGCGAGTCGGACATATCTCTCTTGGCTATTCTCAACGTTTCCACATCTGCTTTATACTCTAGACAACTATTAACAGTTAACCCATTTTATTTACTCATCCCATTCTATGATAGTATAATCGTACTATTTCTTTTTTTTCTTATCCTATTTATTAATTTTTTCTGCAATTTCTACATCAACAAAATTTGATGCTAATAATCTGGTACATAGACTTCCGCGGTCATGGTCCATACTATAATATCTTTTTCTGGGCTTCCGGGCTGAAACCGCGTCACTGGTATAACTACCGACGTTTCAGTTTTCAGTGCGATAGACAGTAGCAGTAGTTGGGCTGTGAAGATGTTTCATACGAGTGGGTACGAAACGTCGACAGTTATACCAGTGACTCGGTTCCAGCCCGGAAGCCCAGAAGAAGATAGTTGATGCTAATACTACATTTAGATTATCAACAATTGTTCTACACATGATTACAATTTCAACATAAGTGGCGGAGTATGAAATTTATTTACTCTAACTGTTCCAACAACATAGATATATACATACGTATTATTCTCAAGAATAAGTTAATATAAATCGTAGGTTGAAAAATAATTATCAAAATATAATTGATAACCTTTACTAGTAGTAGTATTAGTCTTTATCGATTTTACTGATATTTTGACCGGATTTATCGCAAGCTACAAATATTCCGATGCTTAAAAGACGCAGATTTGCTTTAATGTATTGTTTTATTGAAAGCTGATCATGAAAAGGGACCATCTGTTCACCGACGCAAAGCTTATGTTCCTATGGTAACTCAAATTTTTAAGACAACTTTAAACTCGTATCATTTTGTCGTTACAATTTTCTGGATTATCTAAGTTGTTTACGATATGTAAACATGTTCTCAATGAAAATAGACTTGTACTTGTGCTTTGACTTGGTAAAACTAGTAATAAAGAAACTTGCAAACAAGGCCTCGTAAAAGTTCCTCTATCACTCTCATGCACTTGAATAGAATATTTAGTTTCCTTTGATGTATTGTTTTATTGCAAGCTGGTCATGAAAAGGGACTATCTGTTCAACGACACAAGGCTTGTGATCTCATGACGACTCAAATTTTTAAGGCAATGCTAAACATTGGATTCATATGATTTTGTCGTTACAATTTTCTGGATTATCTAAGTTGTTTACAATATGTATACATGTTCTTAATGAAGAGAAACTTGTACTTGTGCTTTGAGTTGGTAATGCTAATACTAAATAAAATTGCAAACATGGCCGTGTAACAGTTCTTCTACCACTTTCATGTACTTAAATAAAATATGCAGATAAATATAAAAACTCAACTGCGTGATTTTCACAAAATATTTTTATTTTAAAAACGATAATTGTTTCACCAACATTGTGGCTTCCTCAAACTAAGAGGTAAATCTACCAGGAATGGAATATATTCTAGTCAACTAAATTAATTTAAGGGTGGGGGTGATTTACAATTATGGTATAAGGAAACAATTTTAAAAATGGAAAATTATTCAAATTCGTTTGATCATTCAATAAATTATTATTTACTTTATATTTGTTTATTTCTACTGTTTCAAATAATGGTAACTTTATTTTGCGAATGTTGAATGGTAAAATCTAAATTAAAAGAATGATTACAAGTACTTAAATGTACGACGTTGTTGAAATCACTTTTGTTATAATGAAAACTTATTTTGTGTTCTGATGTCCTTGTTTCCATAGATCTTCCAGTTTGTCCGATAAATATTTTAGAACAATTACCATGAGATCCATCCGATATACGAGGGTGGTTCCAGAAGTACCCGACCTAACAAAGAAAACACGAAAATTTTGGAAAGAAATATATTTATTTTTCAACATAATCTCCTTTCAGCTCTATACACTTTTCCCACTACCGACATCACTTTTTCATCGTTGGAAAATCTTTGACCACTGAGCCATTTTTTCAAGTTTGGGAACAGAAAATAATCTGAGGGGGCTAAATCTGGTGAATAGGGTGCATGAGGTAGCAATTCAAACTTCAATTCATTAATTTTGGCCATTGCAATAACGGATTTGTGAGCTGGTGCATTGTCTTGATGAAACAACACTTTCCTCTTAGCCAAATGCAGCGGTTTTTGCTTGATTTCTTCGCTTAAACGTTGCAATAAGTTCACCGCCGTTGATAGTTTTTGCTTTTTCAATATACTCAATGAAAATTATTCCACGCGCATCCCAAAAAACCGATTCCATGAGCTTGCCTGCAGATGAAATGGTCTTCGCCTTCTTTGGAGCCGGTTCTCCCTTTTGAGTCCATTGTTTTGATTGTTCTTTTGTACCGGGTGTGAAGTGATGGACCCATGTTTAATCCATGGTTATGAAACTGCGCAAAAATTTTGCTTTGTTGCTATGAAATTTCGCTAAACACTCAATTGAAACATCTTCACGGCACTGTTTTTGCTCGAGTGTGAGCAAATGCGGCACCCATCTTTCCCACAGCTTTCTCATATTCAAATTTTCAGATAATATGCGATATACGCACTTTTTGAAATACCCACTATACCTGCTAGCTCGCGCATTTTCAGTGGACGATTATCCAATACCGCTTTGTGAATTTTCTTCACCATTTCTGGAGTCGCCACCTCATTTAGTCAATCACTGCGACGCTCGTTTTGGCAGCTTGGCCTCGTTTAAACTCTGCTACCCAATATTTCACTGTTGTAAACGATGGAGCAGACTCACCCAGAGTAGAATCCAGTTCAGCTTTTATATCAGTTGGGCTGACGCCTTTCAAATAAAAGTATTGTATCTCCATTTTTACAAATTCACTGAAAACGTTCACTATTGATGGCTGCCAAACAAATACTAAACAACGTGACGTCTTTAAACTTGAAACATATGCTTTATAGATTGTATACAGATACAAACAACTACTGCCGTCTCTAGGTCAGGCCGGGTACTTATG
Organism: Dermolepida albohirtum; assembly: GCA_031893035.1. Classification (NCBI taxonomy): domain Eukaryota; kingdom Metazoa; phylum Arthropoda; class Insecta; order Coleoptera; family Scarabaeidae; genus Dermolepida; species Dermolepida albohirtum. The sequence continues at coordinate 189,188 of JAVIWB010001618.1, forward strand.
GGACGACCCTCATATATCGCAATCACAATGTGATCCGATAACTATTTATCAGAGCAATCACCATGTGATTGCTCTAAGATATATATCGGACAAAGTGAAATGATCAGTGAAAACAAGGGTATCAGAATACAAAAGAAGTTTTAATTATAGCAAAAGTGATTTCAACTATGCCGTAAATTTAAATACTTTTAATTCAGATTCCACTATTCTATATTCTGAAAATAAAAGTATAAAGTTATCATTACTTGAAACTATCGAAATAAACAAACATGAAAAGAAAATATAATTTATTAAATAATCAAGTACATTTGAATAATTTTCCACTTTTACATTTATTTCCTTGTACTTGTATATCACCCCCTACCCTTAAGTTAGTTTCGTTAGCTAGTGTTTCACCAACACTGTTGCAATTGTTACCATTTAAAAAAAAATTGCGAAAATCACACAATTGAGTTTTATATTAAATTTTGTTATGGATCTTCATCAAATAAAGGGCGCATCAATTGATTATAGAATATTAATTTGTATCCTTGAAAAGTCAAAATGGCTAAAAATAATATTGGAGAGAAAGTACCAAAAATCGAATAAATGTGTTTAAATATTAACATTTCTTAACCCACGCATAAAACAAATAATTCGTTTATGGAATGTCTTAGTTATACTCGTATACTCATTGAAATACATAATTTCTAATACCGCCTACGACAATTTTTTCTTTTTCTAAGTAAAGCCTGATTAAATTACGTAATATATATATATATATAATATATATGTACGTAACACACACATATGTATATTTACCCATGATTATATATGATTTCTAATAAATGAATTACCGCAATAATTATAACTAAAATATAAAGAAATACAAAAGTTTTTCATAATTCTGTATAATCATGAATGTTTGGAGCAGTTCCCGTAAAAGTATTTAATGAGTTCCTAAAAGGCAAATTACAACTTTTCGAAACATATTCTAACAGCAAGGTTATCTAGAAAAATCAAGTTTAATTGATGAAAATTAGTATTCTCGGCTATACTGCCATTGATTACAATAACGAAAATTAATTAAAAATGTTTGCGCTGGAGTAGAACTCGAAACTGTATCTGACGCTTGCTAGATGGATGCCTTATCAATTAGGCCACCAGGCAGTACAGTTTTGAGTCTCTTGAGTACCCCATAAATCACATAATAGAAAAAGATCTGATATTTATAACCCGCAGTCATAATTATGTGTAGATATATAATTATGCGCTTTACGATAGAAAATTAATGAAAATTTTTATTTTCTGCTATGTCATCGTTGATTACACTTGCAGAAATGAATTAAAAGTTTTTGCGCTGGTGTAGGACTCGAACCTGCATCTGCTGTTTGCTAGACGGCTGCCTTACCAATTAAGGCACCAAGCAGGATAGTTTCGAATCTCTTGGTACGCCATAAGTCACATTACCGAAACAGATGTAATAGTCATAACCCGCGGCCAGGTTTTAATGCTAATAATTATATATAAATATATAATATTTTATAATTATTAGCAAGTTTGATTGATGTTCACGTGCAACTAGTTATAAGTTATAACTAAAGACCATAAATTTGTGATTCCATCGGCGTCGAGAGAGTATCATCACACTTGCTTGTTGCGTTAATAATTATTACTATTTGATATTGCATCACAGAGTAATCATGAGTACGAAACGAATAATAACAGATTGCTGTTCGTGGACCGTGTAAATAAATTTATCGAGCAGATGTAAAATACGATGGTACTAAAGTGGGATTTATTTAATGGAAAATTGAGCTATCACTGCCCGTAGACATTTTCCTTCTGCATGCAGCAACAGTAGGAGCAAAATTCAATTTTATGGACATCCTCATCGAGCTAATATCGTGCACAATTGCATCGATGGACTTGGTATAAAGAGAATGAATGGAGTAGCTAGCCAATTCTACATTGTAATCCAATAGAACATGCTTCGGGTGTTGTGGAAAAACTTTTGCTGCACGAAATATGCAGCCAAAAACACTTCAAGCTTACGAATTGCTGTTAAGAAGTGGGATTTGATTCCCCAAGAAATGTTCTACATGCTACTCAGCTTCATGCCATTAGGATGCTAAACAATTTCAGATGTTCGTGCAGATCATATGTATTATTAATTTTAATGTTTTCTTTATAAGAATTATTACAATAAAGTTACTGAAAAATCGAATATTTCTGTATCTTTCCCGTAAAAAATGTGCAACATTTTATCTCTCTCAGCTACCACATTAAAACTTATCTAAACAAACTAAAACATAATAATGTATTCAGCTATCACAATCAAGAAATAATGTTAAATTAGATATATAAAATCAAGGCGGAGTAGAAAAAGAGAGAAATGATGAACAAGAAATAGAAATCATAGTTGAAGAAGAGGCGAAACGTTAACATTAGATGAAGCATCCGGCAGAAAATATCACCTCGGAAATGATAGAATATATGGGAAAAGAAGGAAAAAAATATATTAACAGAAGTAATGAACGAGGTGTTAAGAAAGCCAAAAATATCCAATGACTAAAAAACCGAAATCATTTTACCAATATATAAAAAGGGCGATAAGAGTCTAAAAACACAAGTTTACAAATTCCGGTCAACTTTTGGATCAGAGTAGATGAGAGCAAATCTTGACGTTATTTGAGGTGCTGAATTCAAATCCGGGTTTCGTTTTTCAAAATTGGTTCTAGTTTGTGAGTTCGTGCATGTTGGCAGCACTGCGCTATCATAATGACAGTCAGCTGTTGGCATCGCTAGAAACATTATTTAATTTGTATTTTTAAAGCTTTTTTTTTTGAATTCGAAACGTGTGAAAATGCAAAGACAGAATTGTAAAGTTGATTCAAAGTGTTTTTGTTATGTTTGTGTTATATGATCAGAAAAAGTGGCAAAGTTATTACTAATGTAGTTGAAAGGGGTTATATATCAACCTTATTGATCAAATTATTACTAATGTGATCAGAAATGCATATTTTTATTATTTTGGTTTCTCTGTATCAAACACTCACAAGCCGTGGGTACCGAAATTGTTTTGTAACGCGTGTAGCACAATATTATACAAGTGATCACGCGGTAAAAAAGTATGTTTTTCATTTTCATTGCCAATGTTATGGAGAGAGACGAAAAATTATGTAGATGATTGTTATTTTTGCTTGATTAATGTCGTCGGTCTAAATGCAAAAAAAAACTAGCAAAATATAAATATCGTAGTATCATCAGTGTCTAAGCCAGTTCCCCGTGCGAGCAATGATCCTTTGCCAATTTGTTCAGGTACGAGTGCAAATTCCATGGAAACTTGTAGTTCATCATCGACGAACAGTAAAAGCGATTTTCACATGGAGGAAAAACATTTAGTTCCGCAAAGTGAACTCAATGATTTGGTTCGTGATTTGAATTTATCGAAACAAAAATCAGAATTGCTCGCATCATCAAAATACAGCCTGAAAGCTGCTCTGATACACAATGGAAATATAAAACTACCAATTCCGATTGCTCATGCAGTACAAACGAAGGAATGCTACGATACAATATGTAAAATTTTGACCAAGATAAAATTTAAAGAGCATCAATGGAAAATTTGTGGCGATTTGAAGGTTTGAAAATAAATTTAAATTCAATATTAAAGAATAAATGATTTATATACTATTCCAACAGGTTATTGGTCTCTTGACGGGGATGCAATCTGGTTTTACCAAATTTTGCTGTTTTTTGTGTTTGTGGGATAGCCGTGCAACTGACCAACATTACGTGAAAAAAAATGGCCAAGCGGTACTAATTATGAACCATTAAAACAAAACGTCTCTTCTATACCACTTGTGAACATTTTCTTGCCACCTCTCCACATAAAGCTTGGCCTTATCGAAAACTTTGTCAAAGCTGTCGATCGTGAAGGACCGGCTTTTGAGTACTTAACCAAGTAAGTAACCAATGTTAGAGGACACGCAGTGCGTTTGTAAGAAAAACAGTGCACAAAATTATTAATTAAGGAAGACAGTGAAATACAAATATACTTCATAGATTTAGAAAAAGTGTTTAATAAAATTCGAAGAAAAGATATACATCTGCTTCTGGGTTTCCGGGCTGGAACCGCGTCACTAGTATATCTGCCGACGTTTCGTACCCATTTGTATGGGACATATTCAGGGCTGAACTACTGCACTGAGTGCAAATTCCATGGAAACTTGTAGTTCATCACCGACGAACAGTGGAAGCAATAATTACATGGAGGAAAAACAATTAGTTTCGCAAAGTGAACTCAATGATGCGGTGGAAAAATTGGTTAAAATATAATCAGTGATTTTTATAGTTTTTTGTACGCTAATTACGAAAAAAATAATAAAATAATTCTATCGTGGACAGTTTAGTAAAAATTTCACATGAAATATCAACAACTGGGCATTTTAGGTAAGTAAGCATTACAGTGTTTATTCTTAATAATTAAAAATAGGCTTAGATTGGCTGTGGAAAAGATTAATTTAGTAGAGTGGCAACACTGAGTAGCGACCAAACCTTATTTGCTTTCTTCATACTGTGTCTCATGACTCTGTACTGTGCACATGTGTTTTTTGAGTTTTATTAAAGTGGCAAGTGTTTCATTTTATATTTTGTGTTGTTAACTATAATTAACAACATAAATTATAATTTCCGATGGCTCTTGAAGCGTATGTTACTTCACCTGATTGTTTCTGCTACATTTGTGGTAATTATATTGTAAAATACTTAGACTACTTTCCAGACAATCTAGGTGCTGTCAGCAAAGAACAAGGTGAAAGATCACCAAGGAAACGCGATATCAAGAAAGGTGAAATATTAACATGATAGTGAACTACTGATGGATGTTGAATAGGGTCTATCCCCAGCGATCCTATAGCAGAAGAAGTACAAAACGAAGTTTTGATGGGAAGCGAAAACGATACCACAAGGACTATTAAACAAGAAGATAATTCAGTTTTACTAATTTTGTCCTGTTTTTATGAAAAATGTTTAGTTGCTTATGATTTTAATGAAATGTAAAATAAAATGTTCATTCCATAATTTTTTGTATTGGGCTTACTATTCCTAAAATACATCTATCTTTTGTGAGTAAACCTTTATTCAGTACAGCACCGAAAAACGCATAAAAAGAAGTAACTAAAGTTAAAACAACTTTTAGAAAGTATTTTTTGCAGGTCTGTGTTATTCTTAGATAACGAAGTGATTTAAGAAAAATTAAATATTTTTACGAGGGAGCGTTTTTATATTCGCGGAATGAGCGGGTTGTAGAGGGGTGAGTAGGCGCATTTGGGGCGTGGCCTGTGCAGCGACTCATGATTAGTATAAATACGAAGTTTCATTGTTATTAGACAGTTAGTCTTTGAGCTATCGTCAACCAAGTAACATAATCAGGAGTGAAAAGTGAAATATGGAAAAAATCGAATATCGTGCCGTTATAAAGTTCCTTACCAGGCAAGGAAAATCAGTCGCGACCATAATGAATGAGATGTCGTTGGTTTACGGCGACTCTTGTCCAGGAAAAACCATGGTGTACAAGTGGCATAGTTTATTTAACCAAGGAAGGGAATCCCTTGAAGACGACCCGAGGCCGGGCAGGAGCATTGAGGTGACCACGCCAGCACTTATCCAAAAAGTTGAACAAATTGTACTCGAAGATGCTCGACTAAAGAAGAAACAACTCGCAGAAATGGTTGGAGTATCCGATACAACAATTTTTAAAATCCTTCACGATCATCTCGGCATGTCTAAGATCAGCGCAAGATGGGTGCCGAGAATGCAGTGGCATAAAAAGGGCACAGCACCTCCCAAGAAATTTAAAGTGTCACAATCAGCTGGGAAACTCATGGCAACGGTATTTTGGGACTCGGAAGGAATATTGTTGATTGATTATAAAGATAAAGGTGTTTCTATAACCGGAGAATATTACGCTTCAATATTAGAGCGACTAAAAGAAGCCATTAAAGAGAAAAGACGGGGAAAATTGACAAAAGGTGTTCTGCTTTTGCACGACAACGCGCCCGTCCACAAGAGCCGCGTTGCGTTAGCTGCCCTGCATAAGGTGGGCTTCGAAATTGTGAATCACCCACCCTACAGCCCAGACCTGGCCCCGAGTGATTATTACCTGTTTCCGAAAATGAAAAAAGAGCTGCGGGGTAAAAAATTTACTGCCGATGATGAAGTCAAGGAGGCAGTTTCGGCGTATTTTGCAGATAAAGAGAAATCATTTTTTTATGAGGGTATAAATAAATTAATTGAAAGATGTGAAAAATGTATCCGTCTTGCAGGTGAATATATTGAAAAAGAAAAATAATTTGGTTTTTTTATTTCCACCCCTTGTCCCCCATTCCGCGAATATAAGAACGCTCCCTCGTATCGTGTTTTCTAAAACAGTAAATAGTTTACGAGATGTAAATTAATTAAGTAAGTAAACTGTTTTTTCAAGACTCATTTTGAAACTACTGCAAATACATCGCTTCTATTTAACTTTATGACTGGTAGCAAAAAATAGAATAATTATTTTAAATGCGTTGCTAGAAAGTTAAATGTTAAAAATTTCTCATTTCTGAATGATTAAAGGTAATTTACGGATAATCACATTTAATTATAACATTAAATGGCGCTTTAAGGCACACGCTAACACACATGTACATATAAAGTTAAAATTGTTGTAGTAAATATGTTTAAATTTTTCAAAAAGTATGTTTGTCAAAATGTGTCAATATAAAATAATGCATTTTTGTAATAACTATAAAAATAAAGTCACACAGTTCTAGGAACTGAAAATGTATTATTAAGAAAAGAGAAGAAAGTAGTTTCTGCGAAAATATTCGCTACTCGGGTAATCTGTCTCTTATAGATGGTTATTTCGCTATTTGCTTAAGGACGGTTTGTACACAAAGTTATTTAGTCTAGAACATTGCATCCTTTTTGCAATTTATCGTTGACTTACACCTGTTGATGAAGAAGCTCTCTCCGGTGTCAATTTTCGTCAGACATTCTAAACATTTCACTACCCTGGCTCGTAGACTTGCGCATTTGTAGTAACAATTTGTTACCATCCATCCTGATTAGGTTAACTTCTCGAAAAACTAGTGAAATATTCTCTTCATCTTGGCTTTCGAGCTGGAATCGCGTTTTTGATAATTCTGGTACCAATGTATCGCAATCGTTATCGAAGACGCTGTTCCAGCCTGGAAGCCAAGATCAAAGTATTTCACTAACTTTTCGAGAAGTCAACCTAATCAGGATGGATTGTAACAAATTGTTACTACAACTGCGTAAGTCTACGAGTCAGGGTAGTGAAATGTTTAGAATATCTGACGAAAATCGCCACCGGATAGGGCTTCTTCATCAAAAGGTGTAAGTCAACGGTAAATTGCAAAAATAATGCAATGTTCTGGGTCTTCGATTTTTAAAATTAGCAAAAAGTACGAAACAATCGGTTTGGTACTAATAATAAAGGGACGAGAAGGCTAATAAAAGTAAAAGGTCACATGTATGATCAATATTTGCGATTGACATCCTTGCGACCAAATCATTTAAAATTTTAACAGAATATTGTCCTAGATTGGCAGGAGTTTCGGTGCATCCTTCTACTGTTCGGCGCCATCTAATTAAACAAAAACTCGGAAATCATGTTACAAGAAGGAAGCCATTACTGCGAAGGGGTAGTAAACAGAAACGACAGGAATATCCACGAGTTGATTCCCATTGGATAATGGACGAATGGCAAAGCGTATTTTAAACAGATGAGTCCAAATTTGGAATATTCGAATCCAAAGGTAAACAGAGAAACCTATAACTCTTATACAGTCTACAATAAAAGATGGAGGTACGTATTAACAATTAACTTTAAAGGTTTACACTAAAGAAGTTTTGTATTATGAAAAACAAAGCTAGAGATTAAATCAGCATCAGTAGAAAAGAATTCATGCTAGGAAGATCTGTACAAGGGAATTTATAGGAAAAAGCGTCCACTATACTCTGGGCAGATGCAAAAATGATTTCTTTATGGAATAAGGTTTTAGGTATATGCGTTGTGCCTTATTTGACATGAATATATTGGAAATTCTTGCTTGGATTAGATTTGATAGACTCTTGAGTTCGTTTAAGATGAACAGAATAAGCAGCGACAATATCATCTCTATAGTTTTAAATCGGTCAAGGAGGAAATGACGTATGCTTCCATTTGCGTCGATAATATGCTTTTAACTTCAAATTGAAGATTGTATTAATTGTGAATTACGCAGGATATCTAGTTGATAAAGAAACATTAAAAATCCCTCGATCGTACTTGGGTATTTCAAATATTGTGTCCGCATACTCCTGAATCACTGCATCCGATTCTTACACGTTGAGGAAGATGATTGCAGGCAGTGTTTTACTATCATAAATATTTTGAGGATATAAATAAATATATAAAAATTCGATCCCAGAGAAGCTGTAGTTATCAAGAAAAGCCAGATCAAATTTAAAGATAACCAGGTTAAAACAGATTCGAAAACTATTCACAATTACTTCGGACTAGAGGAGGGAAGAGAAAAGTTAGAAAATCCTTCGTTATCGTTGGTGAACAACTATGTACTGTAGAAGACATAAAAATTAGTACTACTTACTATTTATTTTATTTTATGTACCTACTTAAGCACACGCCTATGGCGCGCAGCTCAATTTAGCTTTTTAAATATTAGAAATTGTTTTAAATGTATATATTATGTAACATTCAGCAGTTATTTTCATTTAGTTTTGTAATAATTATGTTACTATCATCTAGAAAATTCATATTATCAGTCAAAAACATCTCACAGGTAATTTCGGATATCCAAAAAATACACACTGTTAATCACGCGATTAATAATCGTGATTATTTTTAATAGGTGTATCAGAGATAGCGCTTAATCGAAAATATTGACTAAAACAATATATTAACCATATATTGATGTTATTTAATTTACTTCGAAAAAGATATGAAATATAACCTTGTATGTAATGAACAATTCCATATCTAATTTAAACATTTTAATAAAGTTTTATAAGAGGCGTACACATATTAGTATTCAACTACGATCTTAGCAATCGCTAACTTTTAACTACTAATACGCAGGGTATAGTTTTATAAAGAGCACACACTAAATAGAACATTGAAATGTCAGGCTAGTTAAAAGAGTATATTAATGCGGTAACCTTATTCATTAGACCGTCGTTCAGTCGCTGCCTAATAAATATTTATTTAGTCCCCATGCATGGAGACGCAATATTAATGTAGTTACGGCAAGGTTGTTCAATAATAACAATAACTTTAAACTGTATTACTACAGGAATATAATATGTAAATGTTTCAGGAAGATGATCGAATTATTAATCTTAATGCAGAAACGGTTTATTTGTGACATAGGCAATAGTTTAAATGTTAATATATGCATCGTTAACGCCAGACGTTAGTTACGTCACCTGCAATTAACAAGTATATTCGTAATGAAAACAGCATAAAATTATATTCTAAACTTTCCCGTAGTTAGGAACAAGTACATAAAATGGCTATTAATTTGAGTTAACATTGAATGTGAGCATTGGTAATAGAAGCTATATAGGAGCGTATTTTATTAAAAATAAGAAATTCATTAGTTTTGCATTTGTTTACTCTAATACGAACGTATATATATTGCTCTTAGGATGTTTCCTTCATCTGAACATAAAAAAACAGTGAAAAGAAAAATCTATTAAAATAATTTTTTAATAAAAAATAGTGGGAGATTAGAAATTAGAAAATGTCCATTTCTCGAATAGTAGCAATAGCACTTATATCGCTTTGAAAGCAAAGTACAGAATATTTTACGGGTATACAAAATACGACGTTGGGTAATTAACTGCCAAGTGGAGAAATAACAACGACGATCGTTTTGCTCAATCCAAAACTCATCAAATAGACTTGACTTTTACAATTAAAATAATTTTTTAATGAAAAATAATGAGCGATTAGAAGTTAGACAATGTCCATTTCTCGAATAGTAGCGAAAGCACTTATATTGGTTTGAAAGCAAAGTAGAGAATATTTTACGGTTATGCAAATAACGACTCATCAAGTGGACTTGGCTTTGTCGACGGGTGTATGAATTTTCGAATAATTTTAGATGGGGACATTTTCCAATCTCACACTACTGTGTCATTTATCGTAGCTGGTAATTAAATTTGCCTAAGTCTCAGTTACGATGAATAAAATATTTTAAATATATATCATTGTACTATCCCGGTAAGATAAATGTACATTTCTGAAATATACAGACTGTTAGCCTACGATATACATATATTTATTTATATAAGTTTCGAGGTCGCTAACCCTTACCGAACTCATAACCTTTAAACACGCTCGCTAAAGTCTTGGAAAGTGAAGGGGTGGTATAATGTGTTCATACAAGTAAAATTTATTCACGATTATTAGAACCCGCGAAGAGTGTGTTCGTGATAACGTATTTGCCGTTTTTAGTTTAGTGTCTTATAGTTAGATTAGTGGTGCGCTAATTTTATACTTTATATTTTTATAATGTCATGGGCAAGGCGAAAGATATTAGAACAGAAACTTAACTAGAGACTGACTTGCATTTTCAAAATGAAATTGTTAGAAAAGTAAACGCTTCAAGAATTGTAACACTTATCTAACAGAATTTGCCCTCGATATCAAGCTGCCGACAACACTACTAACGACTACACAAAACCACCGCAAGGGAGGATAAAGAAAATATTAGCATTGGTTCGCAAAATAGACAAGCTTTCATCAGAGAATTTTTACATCTTCTGTTGTCCTTTAACATAAAGGTATCAGAGCAGATATTGTGAACTCGATTATACGCTGCTAGATTAAAATATTGCCTGCAAAAAAAAAACTGCATGAGAATGAAGAAAAAGGTTCTATAGTGGATCACGGTGCATAAACATAATGCTATTGAATCATCCATCATGGGTCGTATTCAGTGACGACTCAAGACTCGAAGCGGTTACAGAATCTATCCAATTTATGAGAGAAATACATACGGAACGCTATAGAAAAAAATGTGTAGCGCAAAGGTGTTAAATATCCCTCGATTTGATGATATGGTCATGCTTTACTGGGGCTGAAACATTCGGAAGAATAATTAACCAATGTCAATACAAAAATGAAGTAGTAGTTGTTTTGGTGCCCTTTGGTGTCCTACGTCACTAGATGCAGAGAAAAATCCTTCCAAGTGTATACAAGATGGGGCTCCATGCCATATGGCGATAGTAAGACTTTTTAATTTAAATTTCGCGCGAAAACCCATTCATCGAAATATTTTTTTTCTAGGTTGGTAGGACTGTCAATGACATCTGTGCCAAATGCCACATCAAAATAATCATTAGTGCTTAGTATACGTTTGTCTTTCTGTAGTACAAAAAGTGCATTCGGCGATTTTTACAATAAGTGAAATTATTCAACTAAGAAGTTCCATTAAATTTTGTGTACGGAATCAAATTTCTGGTGCCGAAACGTTCAGAATGTTGCAAAAGGCCTTCGGTGATAATTGTTTGTCGCGAACAAGTGTTTTTGATTGGTACAAATTATTCAAAGAGGGTCGAGAACGCGTTGATGACGAACCACGTCCAGGACGGTCATCAACATCAACTGTTGATCAACACGTCAATAGAATCAAGGAATTGGTGATTGAAAATCGACGATTAACAGTCAGAGACCTTACTGGAATCGTTGGAATATCGGAAGGATCAGTGAAAACCATTTTGACAGATCATTTGGGCATAAGAAAAGTGAAAGCACGATTTGTTCCAAAATCACTCATTTTTTTCGAAAAACAGCGTCGCGTTGACGTCTATGAAACAATGCTTTCCGACTATCAAGACAAAATGAAAGGCATCATAACTGGAGATGAGACTTGGATCTACGCTTATGACCCGGAAACAGACTATCAATCGGCCTAATATCGTATCAAAGGTGAGCCGAAGCCAAAAAAACCACGTCAAAGCAAGTCAAAAATCAAGGTTATGTTGACAGTTTTCTTCGATTATCGAGGTGTGATGCACTCCGAATTCCTTCCGACCGGCCAAACTGTCAACAAAGAATACTATTTAAGTGTTATGCGTCGTTTACGCAATGCTATTCGTACAAAGAGGCCAGAATTATGAGCCGATAACTCTTGGTTTTTGCATCACGATAATGCACCGTCGCATACTGCATTAATTCTTCGTGAGTTTTTCGCCAAATTTTCAACCAATATCGTGCCGCAACCACCGTATTCGCCCGATTTAGCTCCGTGTGACTTCTGGCTATTCAGCAAACTCAAACGACCGCTCCAGGGAAACCATTTTGAGCCAATTGAAGACATTAAACGTGAATCGCTACGCGCATTGAAGGCTATTCCTGAAATTGACTTTAACAACTGTTTCGAGAATTGGAAGAAACGTTAGCACAAGTGTATTGGGGCCAGGGGGGATTACTTTGAGGGGGACGAAATAGATTTGGAAGAATAAATTAAGAATTTAAAAATTATGGACAAAGTCTTACTATTTTTTGCCCACAGTAGTATATTAGTATTGCCTTGACCTTCAACTAACCTGAATCCAAATGAGAATGTTTGTAATATTCTTGAATTTATTATTTACTCGGTCCCAAGCCAAATTTAAGCGTTCTAAGAAACATCGAAAACGCCTAGAAAGAAAGCAGAAAGTGGTAAGATACCGAGAAAGCCTGTACTGACATCACGAAGCCAATTCAAGTGGTCATTCAAGTTAGCTAAGAGAGATTTTACCAAATATTGAAACAAATATATCCTATAGTCGTAAATACGCGTTCAAGTCTATATTCATATGTGTAATATGAGAGTACACGTTTTAAGTTTCAGGTCTTTGGATTTTACTTCGTTAAAACTCTAAATTATGAAGTGAACTAATTTAATTACTAGGTACTGGACAACATTTAACTACATAGGTACATAAATATTCGGATTGTAGTATAGTAGCAATTGCAATTAAATCAAAAATATTTTTTTAATTTAACATTCGTATAGCATTTAGAAGAAATACAACGTGATAATATAACTAGTCATATCGATACTTATAAAGAACTTTCAGACGACAGCAACATCACTGAAGTGATAGCGATGTAACCAATGAAGTGTTCTAAGAAAATCTTATCCATCTAGGGCCAAAAATATTGCGAAAAACATGTGAGTACCCAAGAACTGACGGTATAAAAATCCAAGAAAGTAAGAGATGTTACTTTCATTGTAGTGATCATGAGTCTCTCTCTTAAAATATTCTAAAAAGTCAATACTGGAAATGAAAAGAACATGGCAAGAAAAATGGAATAATATAACCCGAGTTTGTAATAATTATACAAATGCACATCTTCATAACCCTGAACGAACTACATGGGGAAGCAGATAAAATCAAGAAAATATTCTCAGAAATACTTTAGTTTTGGGTGGGAGGTGTGTTATTTACTCAAAAATTTTAGCAGCAGACAACATAGAACCTAATAAATTTAAACGACATTTAGAAACGTTGCATAGTGAGTACATAACGAACCCCAAAAATTCTTCCAATTAAAATAAAAATCATGTGAAATGCAAAAATCACTTTTCAAAAGAGCTCTGTGAATGAAAAAGCGTTACTTGCCTCTGATAAAATTTCATATAAAAGAGTCAGATGTAAAAGCCTCACACTATTGGTGAAGAACTAATTTTCGGGGCTGCCATCAAGATTGCAGATATTATGTTTGGAAATAATTTTGTCAAATTATTGCAGTTCATATCTCCATCAAATGATACTCTTGCCCGTCGAATTGGCGATGTAGCTGAAGATGCAGAGCATCAGTTTTCAAGAATTTACGTAACAAATTGTTTTCAATTCAACTTGATGAGGCAAGAAATAGCAATAAAGATGGTGATTAAATTGCATATATTCGATTTCGTGATGGTATACCAGCAGCAGAAGACGACTTAGAGCAACATTACTTGCATTATTTAGTATATTAAATGATTTTGTAAACGAAGCGAACATAGAGTGAAAAAATTAAGTCAAAATATGTACCGATGGTGCTAGTACCATATCTGTAAGACTCTGAAGTTTGCAAACATTTGTGGAACAAAAATTTACAACGAATTATGATATGGAATCACCATTTTTCTAGAGAAAAAACAGACTGGAAGCCAAAAAGTTTGAAGATGATATATTTGTGATGAAGTTGAGCTACTTTATAGACATATTCGAGAAATTAAATATCTTGACTCCTTATGTTCAAAGAGCAAACGTACATATATTGGATACGAGTGATAACGTTAGTGTTTTTGTAAAAAAATTGGAATTGTGCAGTCAAAATATAAAACAAGAAAACCAAGAAATGTTTGCAAATGTGGATGAATTTATGAAAACTTACAAGCCCGAAGAGCAACATACAATATTAAATTTGTTATTGTAACCATTGAAAATCATTTAAACATGCTGACAAAGAATATAAAATATAATAATAATATATATATATATATATATATATGCTATAAGGTGCTAGCAAAAAAAAATTTTTATATTCTTTGTCAGCATGTTTAAATGATTTTCAATGGTAACAATATATATATATATATATATATATATATATATATATGTGTGTGTGTGTGTGTGTGTGTGTATATATAATTTATAGCAAGTTAGAAGCTGACTAAATTCCCATTTCAAAGTACTCAGTAGATTTCACGGCAAGTGGCGTAATCAAAAGGCAATTTAATAATAAATCACTGTTTGAATTTGGGCAGGAATAGATGATGGACTTTCTTCACCGGAAACAAGAGCATTTCCTATACTATTACCATTGTCAATACCCTAGCTTTGCGAAACTGGATTCCTATGATAGCTACTATTAAGACAAAATGCAGATTTCAGCTAAATATAGCAAAAGATCTCAGTGTCAATTTGAAATATTAACCCTTCTTTCGAAGAACTTTGCTCTGCAAGCTAGGCCCAAGGAAATCACTGATAATTATTAAGATTGTAATGTATGTCAGAAGGTACTTTATTGCTTTTCTTTCAAAAACTCAAACAATTTTCAAAAAAAAAGTTAATATTTTTTATTATTTTGTCGATGTGCTGCACTATATGAAGCACTGGATTAAATCCATAATTTTGGGTGAACACGTGTAATTTAAATAACAAGTTCAACACCATTGTGAATGACAAGCTGTAGTCAACGCTTAAACAAACTTGTAACGAGATTAACAACAAACTTTGATTATTTAGTCAGATAAAATAGAAATAACTCGGACGCAATGAAAAGATCGCCGTATAATACATTAAGTAAATATTTTTAAAACAAATATTTAGTTTTCAAATATCAATTTATATCATTTATAAAACGATTAGATATAATCAAAACCTTTGTCTTAAGCATTTGAAGTATCGCATAAGTATTATGTAACATTTATCAACAATCACACCATCAATCTTAATCACAATTACAACTAATAAATGTGAATAATTAAATAACTCAAAAATAACTAATATCAAATGCATTATGTCACATATATGTCATAACATCGCAAATGCAAAATTTATTAATTTTAAATCGATCGAAACATGTACGTTGTAACATAGTAAGGCAAAGGAAATTAATTGATAAACGTTAGATAAAGTATGCTTACAGAAACTCTGATATCACTTCTTAAAATATATTAATGAAATTAATTATAAATACATTTTTTAACCTCCGATAGATTAAGTACAACTGCGCGCTGTAAAATATGATTGCACATAAACAAGTATCGAAATGTAAACGTAAACAGGAATTCAATAAAATATTTTTTGGAATGCCGATGTTAATTATTCTCAAGGATGATTCAATAATAGTTCAGTAAAAGTTCATAAAACTATAACGAATAGGTATATTAGTGAATCTTGCGAAATCTCTATTTGATATTAGTTCAGTGCATATGAAATGCCAGCAACGTTGCGCAATATTATACGATATTTGTGTCAAATAAAATTAAATCGTAATGTGAACATGTAAGTTGATATGTGCACTATGTGATTTTAACACGCATTTATTCAGGTATTTTTGTAATTTATAAATCATATAAAACGAATACTAGTGAAATACGCACTCATTCAACATAAATTTAGATTTAGAAATAGTGTGATGTCAAAAACTTGTGACGTAGTTTACGATAAAATTACTACTAATAGACCAATTACACTGATTATATGAATATTATGTACATACAATATAATACCGTATTTGTGTTACAAAAGATTCATAATATAAATGTCATTTGAAATATGTTAACACCTATTTCGTTGAAGTATACTATACGACAAGAAAAAAACGAATCACCTAGTATATATATATATATATATATATATATATATATATAACGGGTATTTTTTAAGACCTTGAGAACTGATAATACCAGACAGAAATATTGTTGGAATGAATTTTTTTTTTATTATAATCTGGTAGATAATTTCATGGTATTTATTTCTTAAGTATGATTTCCGGCATATGTCCACCGCGGCTACCAGTTACATGACCCATTTGATCAGTCCAATTTTTGACTACTTTTTCCAATAAATCTGGCCGTATGACGTTAATGGTGGCTTGAATATTGGCTTCCAATGCTTCAAGAGTTGCTAGTTTGACGGCATAAACCAATGACTTAACATAGCACCACAGACAGTAATCTAGAGGCGTTAAATCGCAACGAGGGGCCAGTGAACAGGACCACTTCTGGAAATAAAGTTGTCACCAAATTGATTTTGCAATGAATCGATTGTTAAGCGTGCTGTATGGCAAGTTGCGCCGTCTTGTTGTAACCAAATGTCGTCGATGTTTAGCTGATTAATTTTTGGAAACAAAAATTCAGTCAGCATGGCTCGATAGCGCTCGCGATTCACCGTAACGGCAGCTCCTTCCCCATTTCGAAAGAAATAAGGACCGATGATGCCACCAGCGTGTAAACCGCCCCAAACAGTCAATTTTAATGGATGTAATGGTGATTCGTTAACGGCTTGAGGATTGTCTTCGCTCCAAATACGGCAATTTTGCTTATTGACATAGCCATTTAACCTGAAATGAGCTTCATCACTAAACACAATTCTTTGATAAGAAATGCTCATCTTCGGCCAGTTTCGAATGAGCCCAATCAACTAAAATGCGACGCAAACAATTGTCGTTTGTCTTCAATTCTTGCACGAGCTGTATTTTATAGATACGTAAACCAAGATCCTTACGTAAAATTGTCCACGTAGTCGAAGGACAGGCTAACAAGTTGAGAACGACGCGAACTTCGCACTACAGCAACAATATTCTCTTCGGTACACATATTTCTTTGTCTTGTTGATGGTTTTGAATCGGAAGCAGTAAAATTAGTGCGAAACGGTCAATAACTGCACGAATAGTTTGCTCACTAGGCCGATTATGTTGGAACAATTTGGAAGCGTTGTTCTGGCGTTAAACAATTCATGATGACTTGCCTAGCCCTACTGAACGGAAATGTCACACGGTTTAACATTATCAGCTGTCAAACCATAGTTATCAATATTGATAGTTCTCATGCAGCTTAAAAAACACCCATTACATATTCAAAATATGTATAAATGAACTAAGTTTTGTATAAATATTTATTATATTGAGGATAATAAATGATTAAAATTTTCATTGAAAGATACGTATCCTTTATAAAGAAAATTTAGTAATAAGTTGCCGCTCTATGTAGATAAATATATTCTTCTATATTCTTAGTGTTTAGCAAATCAGTTCAATGACTTTTTTTTAATTTAATCCTAAGTTTAAACAACACTACTAATACGTATAGCATAAATAAAGTCGCTCCTAATTCAGAAACACTCTCTCTTTTCTCTGTCACTAATACTGAAGTAATTCACTGTAGTAAGTCTTTTAAAAGCAAATATGCATGTGAACTTGATGAGTATCTGTTCATATAAATGTTATAAAATGTTAACAACATCTTGTGTACGACGCGTTTCGAGTATATTAACTCTCTTCAGCTAAGCTCTGGTACTATTAAGGAACGATTCATTGCGGGTTTATCACATCTTTTCGATACAGTTAAAAAATGAAAAAACAATACTTCCTTCTGTCATCCAAACATACGAATGTCCGGACGAGAGAACGAAGCCGTGTCATCTCGTCAAATAGATAACTAAGTTACAATGGTGCGTATATAGATGAACAATTTAAACTTGGCAATTGACAAGTTTAATGTGTTCGTCTATACACGCACCATGGTAACTTAGTTATCTACTTGACGAGATGACGCGGCTTCGTTCTTTCGTCCGGACATAGACGAACACTTTAAACTTGTCAATTGCCAAGTTTAAATTGTTCGTCTATACAGGCACCATTGTAACTTAGTTATCTACTTGACGAGATGACACGGCTTCGTTCTTTTGTCCGGACATTCGTATGCTTTACTTTAAAAAAACTAGGGATTAAATCACCGCTAGATGTATATTTATTCGAGAAAGAAGACATAATATTCACCAACTTGGAATCAGATTTTCGAGGAATCCAGAAAGAGAAGAGCTGCGCATGAGAAATCCTTGAAGTATATGTATTTAAGGTACTTGTGTACATACCAAAAAAAAGCAAAAAATCAATAATATCTTAAGAATTATCCACCTGGTCCAACTCGTTACGCCTAGAAATTCGAGTAGTACATTATCGTGGTTGCATATAAGACCATATGCAACGAGGATCTGATCTAATGGATTACTCGACAATCTTTATACATGCTTTGTAGAAATCCAAAACTTTTTGCCAATACACGAAGTCTCTGTGTCAAGTGAGTAATTCTGTTAGAATATTTCCACTTACCAAGACTGCTTGTGTTTCGTTTGTCGTAATGATCTGCTTGTTGAGCCAAGATGGTTAAGTAGACTGACCAGATTAATTGAATTTAGGAATAGACCTATCAAATGCGTCATAGAGTTTCTTATAGAATCTATTAAGTATGAAATTCAACATCATTATGCTCATCAAAAAAGCCTTAATTAATATGAAGTAAATCGTATAGCCTGGAAAATGAGTTTTACGTGAATTTTAATGTTATAAGTAAAAGGAAATTGTGGCAGGCCAGACTGAGATAAGCAGACAGGCAACTAATAAAAGGAATCCAAAATATTTTACCAATACACGAAGTCTCTGTTTGAAGTGAGTGATTTTGTTAGAATATTTCCACTTACCATGACAATGCTGCTTGTGTTTCGTTTGTCGTAATGATCTCCTTGTTGAGCCAAGGTGGTTAAGTAGACTGACCAGATTAATTGAATTTTGGAACATACCTATCAAATGCATCATAGAGTTTCTTATAGAATCCATTAAGCATGAACTCAAAATCATTATGCTCATCAAAGAAGCCTTAATTAATACGAAGTAGATTGTATAGCCTGGAAAATGAGTTTTACGTAAATTTTAATGTAATAAGTAACAGAAAAGTGTGGCAGGGCTGACTGAGATATGTAGACAGATATCTAATGAAAGAAGAAATCTCACGTGTATTATTATTTTATTTGGACTAAAGAAGGAGTCTCATATGTATTATTATTCGTTTTGGATTAGTAGATCGAGGTATTATTTCGCCAAGAATTTATAATACATTGGTAATCTTTGGCGGATTTCAATATTAATAATGTAATTATTTAATTCCTTTTTTTAAGAAATTGTAAAAGTCAATGTTTGTTTATATTGTTACTTAAAAGCACAAGTGCAATACAAAGTCAATAATTTTAGTAAAATTTAAATAAATGGTTAAGTAATATCGATTAATTTATATAATAACAATTTTTAATACTAATCTAACTAATAATTATCTTAAAAGGTAAAACAAAATACTTTTTATATCCGTGGTATGTGAGTAAATTACTGACTTTTTTAATATATTAACATCGTAGGCCAAATATATCGTAAATTTACTAGGTTAGGCTGTACTTTAAACCTGTTCGAATATTTTTCCTTTAATGTACAATAACATATAAAGTCTTACCTCACTGTTCTATTTTTAAAACTTTACTAACACTGATAATTATATGAAATTAAAATGCGTCGACTTAAAAATGCAAAACAGGTTACAACACAAATGAAATTTACATCATCGAACTGTAATATTGAAAATGAAACGGAAAAAAAAAGAATTAATTTACATGTCAAACATGTAAATATTCTAGTCTCGTCTTGAACTTCACTGGACGAAAGTAAAACGATGATTAGTAAACTTGATTTGAGAAAACGAATCCTCTATTATTTGTACGAACAATACCATTATGGCATTCGATAAGTCGATATTGAAATTTTTAATAGTTGCACTATGTACCAGGCTCTGTAAATGTTCACCCGCATTAATAATGGGTTTCATAAAGTAATATAATAAATAGTTAAAACGTGTACAATCCACTGGCTGTCATTGTTTACTGTAACGGTATTATACTAATTTTAATTTCCTACATTGAACATAATATCACGATAGATTGGTTTAAAAATAGAATTAAAAAGACATTAACCATGTTTGGAAATTAATTTTTGACTTACTTAAACAAAAAATGATAAAAATCCCATTTAATGCTTGTCCTGGTTTCACTAATAATAGGGTCGCATGATTTCTATTTTTAAGGAAAATTATGAGTCTGAAGAAGAGGGAAATATTTCACAAAATAGTAATAAGAATTTTTATAAAAAGAAAACCTTTTTTAGTACAACTTTTATTTTTAATACTGAAGAAAAATTGTGTTTTCTTATGATATACACAGCGACTCGCTAAAGAATTCTACGAAGATGGTATGAGGAATATTCGTGTTTGGAGACAGATGGCACTGTGTGCCAAAATCTGCATCACCGACTGTAGGTACTATTTGTATTCTTTAGTTGACGTTTGTCAAAATTTCAAAGAGATTCATCGTATAGTGTTGTTTTGAGAGCTGTTGAAAGTGAGTTTATCTATTTGTTGAATCATGGAAAAAGAACAATACCGTTCATTCGATTCCTTTTTCTAAATGGGAAAGCATGTGCAGAAACTAAAGGGAAGTTGGATGCTATTTATAAGGACTATACACCTTCGATTATTACTATCAGATACTTTAATGAATTGAAGCGTAGCCAAACTCCCGTCTTTGATGACGAGCCACCAGGTCGTCCCATTGAGGCAACTACGGATGATATGACTAATGAAGTTCATGATATGATGTTAGCAGACCGCCGGGTGAAGCTTAGAGAGTTTGATAATACGGTAAACATCTCAATTGAACGTGCGCAAATCATTCTTTATGAAAAATTGAACTTGAAAAAGCTATTAGCGGAGCGAGTACCGCATCTGCTGCCGATTGGACGAAAACGGAATCGTTTGATAACTTGAAAGCAGTGTTTGGACATGTTTAAGCCCAATACGAATAAGTTTCTGCGGCATTATATGACTGTAGATGAGACATGGATACAGCAGTATACGCCAGAAACCAAAAGTCATTAGGCACAATAGATTTTTACCGCCGAACGTGCAAGAAGGCGAAAACGATTTCATCTGCCGGAAATATTATGACGGCGATATTTTGAGATTACCAAGGAATAATTTTCACCATACTCGCCAGATTTGGCACCCTGCGACTTCTTTCTTTTTCCAAACTTGAAAAATTGGCTTGGAGATCATTGACGAAACGGAGGCTTATTTTGTAGAGTGCGACGAATCTTATTATTTGGATGGCTTAAGAAAGTTGTAACATCATTGGAGTAAATGTATAGAACTACGAGATAGAGAAATGAATTTACTAAATTATTTATCATAATCAGTAATAATTATTAAATCTATAAGTTCATTACAGTGTCATTAGATACCTCATGGTTTACCACGAATCAAGAGATATAAATAACCTACGCGGGTGTAAGTTCACCCAGTATTAAAAGTCATATCTCCTGGCGATTACAGTATAAGAAAGAAGTTCAGATATATGGAAACTTATTTGGAAAGTCGGAAGTTTAAAAGTGAAAATTCCCACTGGAAGAGGACTCGAGTATAACTGTGTGTATAGACCTATTACTAAGTTTTTATGTAGACAGATTGACAGATTGTATTGTAATTGAGGAATAAAGAAAACATTAACTTCTGTGTTAGAAAAGGCAAACTTCAAGTACTTAAAAATCGCTTATTGAAATAATTAGATAAGTAATAATGTGTATGAAAATATAAAGCATCGTTATGTTTGTATTAATTTTATTGTTGCAGAAAATAAATTTTCTTTAAGAATGATTATTTCATAGTTTCTTCTGGGCTTCTGTGTTAGAACAACGTCTCTGACACTGATGCTTTCTTTGATGACTTTCGTTAGATCTTCGGATCGACTTCCACTGAAACAGTCCAGCAGTGAGAAGAACGACAACAGTACTAGACATATTTCATGCACACACGAGTACAGGATTTAAGGAATTAGTTGATAGATTGTCAATAAATTCTTCATTTTTTTCTTTACCATTTACTCTTCGTATACTTGTTCATTTGTTTTCCAAATACCTTCGCGTCAGTTCCAATATGTCTTTGCATCCACCAAAATCAGTACAGTATCTCTCCTCCCATAATCTTCCACTTGCTTCATCTACAATATTTCGTAATTAAAAGAATATGATCGCGTTTATTTCTTCTGTGTATTCTACTTAACCTTGTATAGCCTCCAAATTTTCTTAGAAGCCTTATATTTACTACCACATCTCATCAGCTGTTATAATAACTTTCATAAATGCAGAATTCTAATTGGTTCGCTTAACCATTCTTAATAAAGTAATCTGTTTGCGGTACTCTTTTTGAGTAAAATTCAATACCTTCAAAACGAGCAGTGCCACGACCTGTCTCATGCTCAAAACAACAATTAAGATAGTTTGAACTAATTCTTGAAATATGTCCAATAACTGAAACAATTTTTTTTTAATTAAATAACGATTTTCCATAATTTCACAATTTTCTTTCACTTTGCTATTTATTAATTGTTTATATGAACTGAAGACGTTAAATGTAAACTGCAACGAGGTACGTCTTCCACTACTTCTGAACTGGCTCACAACAGACATTCTCCTATATTTGATTCGACACAATAAATTTAGTTAGCAACACAAAATTTGAGGCGATATTTTTCATCAATATTTAAAATCGAATAGTTCCCTTTGGTAGTCTGATGTAACCAGTAGCTATTGTGCCTTTTTAAATACATAATTTCCGCTATTGATTTAATAGAATTTCAATTAATAATGTTATTTGCTACCTATTTAATTTGGGGCTGCAGTGTATTGGCTAGGTACGCAGAAGGGTGTGGGCCACATGACAGAAGCTACGATAATAAAATGTTAGAGAATATTTTTTTATTAAAAAAAAGAGTTCCGAAATATAAAGAAACTCTTACAGAACTTTATTTTTCACTAAGGAATAAAAAAATATTTCACACTCTATTATATTTTCGTCATTATTTTTCACTTGAGCTGGAAGTTTACATTAATTTCTGTGTATAATAATAATAATATGCCTTTATTTTCCAAGAAGAAATCACAAATACAAAAGAAATACAAAATATTGAACTTCTAGATAGAAAATCCTAAGGGGTGATTCAGACGGGTGGCCAAAAGTTGTCCCTTGCTCTAACACCAAACCCTTCAAAGTATTAAGAATTAAAAAATAATGAAGGAAACGTTTAATAGTACGAACTAATAATAACCTAATCTAATTATACTATTCTGCCGGTGCACGCAACCATAACCCTTCAAATTAATTACATCGAAACAAGATAGTAAAGATAATTCTCAAGCATAAAAAAAGCAAGTTAATATTGGAATAAGAGACATCAAACACAAGGCTGCTTATCAAACAGATACTTAAATATAGCACAACTGAAAGCCGATAATCGAATAGATTTAAAATGATCATCTGAAAGATTATAAAAATAATAATATTATATGTGAAACATCTTCTAAAAAAAGCTTAGAGAGGCTAATAATATTTTTTCTTTTATCATTAATATTGTGTATATTGTATCAAAATTTAACTTTATTCAGTAAATATGGAAGACACTTCATCAAAAGTAGTTTATGACATAGTTGAGAGAATGCAAAACAATACGGTTTTGCATATTCAACCGCGGTAAAGTTTTTAATTTATGTAATATTGTATTTACGCGCACCAAAAACGTATTGCATACATGTCCTATATCTCTAGAATCCAAACAGGGACATATGCAGGAATTTTATTATGCATGGTAACACCGCAGTGTCAGTCGCGTACTGTCCGATTTCTCAGACATATGAGTGGAATGAAAATAATTGGTCTGGGAAAAAGTTCGTGGCGTTTTTCCCGATAGATGACATTGGTTGCCGATAACTAAAGAACAACAAGTCACAGCGACACCACCGACGGCTCGTTTTTTAGATGATCTTCCGAACGTTAGTTTGAGCATAGAAACATTGTAATCGGTGCAGTGGTTGGAAAGTTATTCGCACTTGAAAATGGAGGAGAATAATGAGAAATTTCGCTATATTCTGCAATATTATTATGATAAGGGGAAGAACGCTGCGCAGGCTTGTGATAAAATTTGTGCTGTGTACGGTGAAGGTACTTTATCGAAATCTGTTGCGCGGAAATGGTTCGCTCGCTTTCGTTCTGGAAATTTCAATGTGAAAGATGAGTCACGCTCCGGTCGTCCAACCACTGAAAAATCTGATGAAATTCTTGAAAAAGTCCAACAAGATAAGCATATCAGCAGTGTCGATATTGGCATGGAGCTAGGCATTGACCACAAAACTGTTTTGAACCATTTACACAAAGCTGGTTACAAAAAAAAGCTTGACGTATGGGTTCCTCATGAGTTGAGCGTGAAAAACATGATGGACCGAATTAACATCTGCGATGCGCTGCTGAAACGGAATGAAATCGAGCCGTTTCTGAAACGTTTAATAACCGGAGATGAAAAATGGATTACGTACGATAATCGGAAGCGTAAAAGATCGTGGATAAAGGATGGTGAGCCGTCACAAGCGTTCGCTAAGCCAACATTGACGCCAAAAAAAGTGATGCTGTGTGTATGGTGGGACTGGAGGGGAATCGTCCACTACGAGCTACTTCCAACTGGTCAGACGATTGATTCTCAACTCTACTGTGCACAACTAGAGAGATTACGCCAGGCGATTGAAAGAAAACGGCCCGAATTGATTAATAGGAAAGGTGTTGTCTTCCATCATGACAACGCCCGACCACACACTTCTTTGATGACCCGTCAAAAATTGAGAGAGTTTGGTTGGGAAGTTTCGATGCACCCACCTTACAGTCCGGATATAGCACCCTCTGACTATCATCTCTTTCGATCTCTGCAGAACTCTCTCAATGGAATTAAGTTGGTTTCAAAAGAAGCCTGTGAAAACTACTTGATTCAGTTTTTCGACCAGAAACCACAGAAGTTTTTCACCGATGGGATCATGGATCTACCAAAAAAATGGCGAAACATTGTCGATAATAATGGAGCATATTCGGTTTAAATGAATTCGTCCACGCGCCATGCGGGGACCAGTTGAATTTTACTGAAAAAACGCCACGAACTTTTTCCCAGACCCATATTTAATTTGTATTCATTCAACACGTAGATACAATCCAATCACGAGGTAAACAAAAATAAAATTAATAATTAATACAGTATAATATAACAAAAGAAGTAAGTAAAGAAAAATCTTAGTTGCTTTTAATTGATAAATTAAATATTACAGTGAATAAATAACATAATACGGAAGCACAACTTTGAGGAGGAAAGTTGGTAATTCATCACTAAATATGCATTTTAGATTGTACTTCTCTGACTGTAAAATACTCAATATCAAAAGATACTGGATTCAGATCCGAAGTTAAGTAACCAAGCTCTAGACGAGTGTAGGGGTCTAAGACTCTAAAAGAAGTTTTAGCAAAATCCTCAACGACGATCATTGATTGCTCCAGATTTACATAGGTTATTGATAAGGATCCTGGAATACTAAAGGAGAAAATGGAAAGGATGTGAATAACTATAGTGTGAAGACCAATAATTTGAAATGACGTTCGAAAAAAATGTCGAAAAAGTGCGCGATTTCATGAAAATTTTCGCGAGATTTATGTAAGTGGAAACCTAAAATACAATCACATTTTAACCGAGAAAATAGACCTTCGAAAGTTCGGGGTTTTTTAAAATCGATCGAAGGGTTATAAAAGCTGAGTATTGCACAAGTATTATAAGAAAAGGGATTTTTAAAAAACTGGTAATGAGAAGTATCAATTTGAGTACGATTCAGAATCGAAGAAGTAAAACGCAATAACCAATTGAGGAAAATTTAAAAAAATTGAGTCAAAACCCAACACGATGTTTTGCTTTTTGAGATTCCTAGATTATCCACAAAAAGGGCACTCTAACGGTTACGAATTTAGTTAAAATTATTTAGTATATTGGAGCGTCTGATATACTACATTCATCGTATTGGACGATAATGTACCGTCTGATCGTTTATTTGATTGTCACTGATATTTTGACAAAAAATTTAATTTTTGTATTTACCAGGTTTAGCTCCTCAAGCCGCATTTGACGAACGAAAGAAGTAATTGTGCACCTGTTGAAGACATTTGAGAAATGTTCTTGCAAAAGAACTTATACGAGTGTCCATTATTTCTTCTAAATAACTTTTTGTGTAAATCTAATTAAAGTACGGCATATCTTTGAAGCATTAGTGGTATTGCTTCCAACCAAAATCAACTAAATTCCTAGTAGCAGATACTTAACAGATGATTGTTCGTACAGTCTTATTCAAATAAGAATGATCGGTTTATAGACTGAATGTTTAGCTATGTCGCACTAGATACCGTTTTGTATAAAGTATGCATACAATTTCCAATACTGAAGCTGCATCACCATTAGCTGTTTTGAGTTTGAGCTGGAAGTTTGACTAATAATATCTAAACAAAATGAGTAAACATTGTTTGAAGTCAAATGAGTGTGAAAAAAAGGAAAATGAAGGCAGCCGAGTAAAGACGAAGAAAGAACATCACTGTTTATATACAGGTTTTAGATGAAAAGTATGTATTGCTTCTGTTGCATGCAAATTACTGCTTTCGACTTATTCAGTTCATGATAAATTTATGATGGAAGTTGTTATATCTGAGCTTCAATTTAAGAATCTTATAGTAGCATGCCATCATAATCGCCAAAGATACAGCTGCCCTAGAATAAGACTTTCTGACATAAAAACGTAAGAAAGATAATTTGCAATATATCTATCAAATCAGAATACCAAGGACGCTCTACCAAAGTACACCAGAGAGTACTTAAAAAACCACGAGCTTCCTCTGGCTATCTGTAAATCATTCTGCAGCTCCGTGACTATCAAAGGATCGCTTAACTGCGATAGCTAATATGAGTCATTCAGAGAAAGTTCCCAAAGAACAAAGAGGAGGGAATAGAATTTCACCTAAATCAAAAAAGAAGAAAGGAAGAATCAGGGAGTTTGTTAGAAGTTAAAGACGGAAAGGGAAGTTGCTACAGCAGAAAGAAGTCAAACCTCATTTGTTTCGCAACCAATTAAAATACATAAACTATACGATGAAAAATACGACTACAAAAAGTATTTTCAAAGTTTTGAAAAATACTTGCGATAGAGTTAAACATCGAATTTGAATCTCCTGCATCCGATTGCTGTTCCATTTGCACCTCATTAAAGAATATGATGAAGAGTGAAAAGGACGGACAAAAAAAAACTAATATGTTGATGGAATTGCGTATTTATAAGAAAAGAATTGAAGTTATTTACGACTTGATGAAGGATAGACCCAAGTATTCTATAAATTTCTGCTTGGACCTGCAGCTTTAGCATTGCACTCCAGTTTCCGATGCTTTCTACGCCAAGTGAGTTTTTATATATTTTTCTGGGTATAGACTCAAACGCCCACATTTCTATGGGCCAAGCTAGTCGAGGATCGATTGAAATAGGTCGGCTCTTTTATTACATCTGGACTCTCTTAGTTGGATAACATTTTGGAACGGGTACGGAGGGCAAAATAAAAACTGTCATTCCCTAGACAACAGGCTTAAATTTAAAGGACACAGTTTCTTGCCTTCTGTTCCGTAAGATCGAAAAATATTTACGACAGCATCTCGCTACCTCTTTCAAAGACAAGCATAAAGAATTATATTCTCAATTTGGGACAGTCAAACTCCATAATGAAATTTATGGCACGTTAGAATGACTTAAATTAACTGCCTCCAACTAGAATTTTTCAAATATTATTATCTAGTTAGTCTGATAATTTTCTAGTAGTCAAAGTTGAGTATGATTGCTGAATGTAAGCAAATAAATGTAAGTGCAAATTCATAATTCACGCATCTGCAAAGTTATTACAAATAATTTTATGAGAAATACTTATATTGTATTTTACTCCTTTTAAACAAACACTCCTCATTTAATAATCAACACCATTGCAACCAGCGACATAATATGCAAATCGTATTTTTGTTGAATATATTTCCAATAACCAAGATGATGTTTGTTAAGATTTCTTGACGATATTTCTTTTTTTAATCCATTCCTGATATTTTTATGAAAGAGGGTGTAGTTGAAAATGGGTTTGGAAAATCGCCAGTCCTAGTGCGTTAACCTCAAAAATAAATAAAAGAATTAAAAAGCAAAAACATTGCGTTATTTTACGAAACTTCTACCACTACAGCTCTTGAAGCTAATATCAACAATCTGCAATTGAATAAGGAGACAAAATGAATTATAATAATACAAAATACAAAATCATTCGACGTCCAAGCGTACATACATAGATAAAACTATACGTTGAAACAGATAAATTGTTACTTTAAGAAATGGGCGGAAATTAAACCGGTATAGTGGGATATTTAATAAATACAAAAAGCAGATATTTCATCAGAAAATTACGATAAAGACGTAATGACATATGTAAAACATATTGATATAGTAAATTAATGAAATATAAATCGTTAACAGGTGTTGATATTATTTTTAGATTCCTTCAGTACTGTAAACGATATCTTAATAAGCGCTGAAGGTTAATGCTAAAAAAATGTTGGAAGTTTAAATTAAATTATTGAATTATAACATAATTTGTTGAAGGACATACACATTTATATTCACCGTGCACTTAATTTTGTTAACTTCAAACACATTTAAATTTATTAACGCTGCGTAAACTACATCCTTTTGAGATCTAAAACTATTCTATGCAAAATTGATCTAATTACAAATTTTAATTAGGAGCAAGGGAAGCACATTGGGACAATGAAAACATACAGGCACCTAAAGATTTCTATATTGAAGTTGGAAGGATTTTTAAAAATTAATTTTAACATCTACCGATAAATTCGTTTTATTATGAGCTGTAACAAATGTGTAAACTTTATCTAATCTTTTTTTTAAATTAAAAGTAAATGATATAAATTTAATCACTGAAGATTGATATATAACCCCTTTTTTTTGTTTTTTTTTAATTCTGTATACGTATTTCGTCAACTAAGTTGTCATCATCAGCAGATAATTAAATAGTGTCGCACCTGGAAAACTACAGCAAAAATACCCGTACGAAAACAAATTCCGCCACAATCTGTACCGTTGACTGTCCAAACGCACACTGTTATAAATTTGTTCAAAGAATTGTTAGGGCAGTACGATAAATATTAGTTAAGTTTAATATTTATTTAGAAATGAATATATTAGTCTAAATAGTAGTAACACGATTTGTTTTTTGTACTCGGATGATTACAGAGCGACAAATGTTTGGATATTTTTATATATTATAAAGTGCTGCACTGGGCTTGCCAAATCAAAGAAATTTTCAGAAATTCGTTTTTATAATATTAACAACAATAATGTCACACGAAGTTAGTACATATAGCGATATTTATGAGTGTAATGCAGCAAAAAAAACAACTCTGGCGTTTTAGAAAAGGTTTGGCAATCTCTTTCTCAATACACGAGAGTTTACTTTTATATAAGAGGTGACTTGATCGGATTTAATGCGCTTCATTGAAGAGAGCAAAATTTGGCATTAAAAGTTATTTACTGTGCAAACCACAGCAAAATAAGAATACCAATATTTACAAGTCACTATGACATTGACCAAGCCATTTCTAATCGAGTATTGACTTACTGTGAATAATTTTTATAATTCTCCAGAACTAGATAAAAAGGATGTGGTCCTTTTATCTACAATATATACAACCAAAACGCAGAATGTCATGAAATGTGGCCATGAAAAAATAAGGGGAATCAAAGAGTGGCTACTTTAAAATATCATCTTTACAGAAAACGATAATGGATGAAAAATACGAATATTTGCCAATATCTTCACAAGCCACTATATCATTAACCACTCCACTTTTGAATATTGCCTTATACCATTAATAATTTTTATAATTATAATATAATAAAATTAAAATAAAGTAGATGTCTAAGAAACTGTTAGTGTTAATCGCAACTGGATTGAAAGACAAGTAGGAAAAAAAGAGGAGAAATAGAGAGAGAGAGAGGGAGGGAAGAAATATCAAAGACGAAAGGTGAATGCAATGAAATGGAAGGATGAAAAGGATGTGCTCCTCTTATCTACAATACATATAATCAATACGCGACATGTCACGAAATGTGTCCGCGAAAAAACAAGGCAAATCGACGAGTGGCGCCATTTAGAGCATTATTATTTATACAGGAAGCGAAAATGGGTGAAGATTACAAACATTTGTCAATATCCTCACAAGCTACTGCCATAAACCAAACCCAATTCCAGTTTTGAGTGCTGTCTTACAATTGATAATTTCTATAATTGCCAAGGTTGAAGGAAAGGTAGATAAAAAGAGGAGAAAATTGTGGGATATCAACGAGAAAAGATAACTGAAATAAAATGAAAGGATTAAAGAGATGCGGCACTTTTATTCACAATCCATACAATCTAAGCAAGTATCTAAAGAGCAGAGTTAACCACAAGAAAATATCAACTTAGTTGAAGCAGAAGAAGATAAAAGTAGAGGGGAATTGTAGGATAACAATGAGAAAAAGGTGACTGCAACTAAATGGAAGAATAAAAAGAATGTTACCCTTTCATCTACAAATCACACAATTAATACGCGAAATGTCACGAAATGTGTCCACGAAATAATAAGGCAAATTGACGAGTGGCTACATTTAGAACATTATTATTTATACAGGAAATGGATGAAGATTACAAACATTTATTAATATCCTCACAAGCTACTGCCATAAACCAAGCCCAATTCCAGTTTCGAGTACTGTCTTACAATTAATGATTTTTATAATTGCCAGGGTTGAAGGAAAAGTAGGTAAAAAAGAGGGGGAAATTGTGGGATATCAACGAGAAAAGATGATTGCAATAAAATGAAGGAATTAAAAGGATGTGGTCCTTTTATCCACAATCCATACCACCAAAGTAATTATCTAAAGAGCAGAGTTAACCACAAGAAAATGTCAACTTAGTTGAAGCAAAGAAGATAAAAGTAGAGGGAAATTGTAGTATATCAACGAAAAAAAGGTGACTGCAATTAAATGGAAGAATAAAAAGAATGTTGTCCTTTTACCTACAAACCACACAATTAATACGCAGAATGTCACGAAATGTGGTCAAGAAAATATATAGCCTCTTTGTGTGATAGATTATGACATAATGGGGAGTGTTCACAAAGTGTATCGACATTTATTCAATTACTGTACGATATTAGGAAAATTTTCTTTCTTTATTGGAGTTAGCTTTATTGAATGCATATATTTTATGCATTAAAAATGAAGAAAGACAAAAAGCCTCTCGAGTTGGAATTAGAAAGAAACTTTATTGAAGAAAATTCTTGACAATTTTCAAAAAAATTTGGTCGATGAAGCTTATTTGTAATGCCTGCAAGGCTTACAGATATATATATATATATATATACAATATATATATATATATATCTTTTCCGGACATATTATTGTTATCTGAAAGCCTAACCAATCCAATTCGTCAATGCGCAACGTGTTAAAATTGCCAAACTGATGAAAAATGAATGAGAATGGAATTAAGATACCAATGCGCAAATTGCACTGTTGCTTTTATACGTAGTACCATGCTTTAGATAATACCATACGAAAACAAAGATTTAATGTAAATACTATCATTTTTTTTTAATAATAATAAAAACGTTTACGATTTATATTCTTTTAATATCCCTCATTTTTTGGTCAAAAAAGTGATATTAGCAAGCGATTAAAAAAAATAGTAGACTCAATTTGGCTTTTTTTGACAAGGGACAGGAAAAAGAAAAGACCTTGTCACATAATGTTTCAATCAGTAATGAAGAACAAGGAAATGTTGATTATCCCGCAGACAATAAGTAACTGGAAGAAAATTAGTTAAAACCACTTGCAGATGATGAGGAAGTAGATGTGATTACATTTCGTTTGGTCAGTATTCAAATCAAGAGTTTGCTCAAATATTTTGCTGGAAGAAAGGAGAACTCAAAGTAATTTATCATATTTCAGGAAAAGATGTGATTATTGGCAGTTTTCTTTACCTATGTACGAATAAGGAAGATGTAGAGTAACGACCTGGGTGGTTTAAATGTTTATTAAAATGTTTAAAAGTTTTAATTTATATAATTTTTCTTGACATAGAATAATTTTTCTAAGATTTTGTATGAATAAATCTTTGTTCAAGAGTACTCCAAGTCTTGTCTATAAGTACCCCAATCTATGATAGATCCGAACAATTGCAGAATTCGAAAACGGAGTATTGTCTGATATACTTGTTAAAGTTATATTTGTTAAAGTTTCAAGAGAGATCAAAGGAATACCTAGAATCTATACAGATACTCTAGAAAGTAATAAAATTGAAGAAATGCCTAGAGAAAAACAACAAAGGAATGATAAGAATGCCAAAAGTATTTGACATTTAATAACGCAAAAAAAAAGTTGAGGCATCATCTAGTGAGGCAGTGACGCCCAAAAAAAATTGATAATTTCTCAGATAGCGATATGTTGGAGAAAATCCATTGAAATCACTTCTAGATGATAAAGAAATAAAGGTGAACACATTTGCTTTGGTCAGCTTACAAACTAAAGATAAAATACTTTGTCGCTAAAATTGCAAAAAGAAAGCAATTTTGTATTTCCATACTATTGTAGAAAGATCTACAATAACTTCAGTGGTTTAATTGTTTGTTGAAATATTAGTTACGTTTTGTAAAAGAAGAATGAATACATTTTTAATGTTTAATTTTTCTTAGCTTAGAAAAATTTTTTCAATTTTGTATGAATAAGTTTTGATACGATGTTATCCTATTTCGTAAAAAATTAAAAATTTATTCTTTACAAAATGTAAGTAATATTACTACAACCTATGACAAGAGTCGGACAATTGTAGTATTACAAAATAAAAAATTATCTGATATATTCCCATACTTATTGTCGCAATAAGCTGCCTTAAACATTTATCAGTCACTCACACCGATAAAATTAATAATTCATTACATTCTTTACAAAATTGGTAAATTTGTAAAAGGCAGCCCGAATCTTTCCTCACCGCTTCTCAACAGAAATTTTAAATTGAATTCGTACACACTTAGAAGATATAATTATAACAAACGCTGTATATTTACAAACAAAAACTCTTATCTAATCGCGTACAAATAAAAATATTACATGAGATACAGAAATCCACAATTAAAACGTTCAGATTTCAGAAAATGAATGTCATTTAATCAAGTCTTAAACCTATACTTACTAAATAACGCAACAAACTTCAAACGCCGCGATAAATGTGCTAAATAAAATGATGTCACAGAGCATTACGCAAATAAAAACTACTTAATCATTGAACGTGAGCGCAATATCACCTGTTAGTTGTAAATAAAACATTTTAAAGATGCTTATTCGAATAAAATGTGAAACAGTACAAACCTGGATTAGGTCCGCCCGTTTCCCTGGAATGTTTTTCAGCGGGAATAGCGCCGTTCGTTCGCAGTTCAGTCATTTTCTTCCTCCCTTTTCAGTCAACAACGTATTGATGAAACTCCGTCACTGTAAAAACACAATCACAAGCGACACCTTCACAAACACGCTCCGATAGGAATTGAACGGAAAGTTCGATTTAAAAAAATGGTTATTGCTTGAGGTAAAATAGACGGATTATCTAAGCTTTTAAACAGCGAATTAGGACGAACTATAACGTCGTTACACGACTGGACGCACTGAGCTTTATATCTGATATAAAATTAACGTTATGCGCGGGAGATGCTGGCTACAGCTTCTGTTATTCTGTGGACAAACCGTTCGATAGTATCTCGGCCCGTTTAGAATTGATAGCGCATGCGTTTTGGTCTATCTAATTAGAAGTAAGACGAAACTGCAATTATTTATTTTGCAATGCTCTTTAGTAATCAATAAATATTAATTAAGGATGACGTTCTTTTCTGATTTGAATTGTATTGAACAGCTGAATTGAAGCACTATCGATTAAATATTTATAATCCAAAATGTTATATACACTAGTATACAAACTCCCACTGTTTCTTTTATATAAGTGTTTTACAGCCTTTAAATTCTAAGGCACACTGGATATAATAAAAACAAGAACAAAGCACAGTTTACACAAACTTCCTTAAAACGGTTATTAATGTCTCTTCATTCGTTTATA
Source organism: Dermolepida albohirtum (assembly GCA_031893035.1). NCBI lineage: Eukaryota > Metazoa > Arthropoda > Insecta > Coleoptera > Scarabaeidae > Dermolepida > Dermolepida albohirtum. Next base: position 223,903 of record JAVIWB010001618.1, read on the forward strand.
TTCGTCATTTTCGTCTTCCACTCTATGACTTGTATACTCCTATATACTCCCCCTTTCCTTTTTCCTATTGGCTTCCTGGATAGGAGCATCCTTACCATTCTACTTCTGATCATTTTCTCTACACATTCTAGCATTCTTAAACTTTGGACTTTTGAACGTCTCGTTATAAATGGCACATTTGTACTATCCTTACAGTATCTATCTGCGTTGTTCTTCTCCTCTAATTTTCTGGTGTATTTATCGTCCCATATGTAGACCTCAACATTCTTGTTTCCAATCTTTCCAAAAGAGTCTCCATATTGTCATGATGTTAATAATTAAAATGAAATTACTGATACGTTTTACTCTACAGGCTTTGAAGTTCTAAGACACATTGCATATAGCAAAACCTAAACAAAACACTATTTACACAAAATTCCCAAATCGCTTATGAATGTCTCTTTCTTCTTTCCAATTTTTCTATTCATCACTTTCGTCTTCCAGTCTATGACTTGTGTACTCTAGCATGCTCTCTCTTTCCTTTCCTTTATTGATCTCTTAGATAAGATCAGTCCTACCATTCTACCTTAATTTTTTAGTTTTTGCACATCTCGTATTTTGGGTTAATTGTCAATTGTTTCTATCCTTATGCCTATCCTATACATCTATTTGTTCTTCTCCTCTAGTCTTCTGATGTATTTAATCTTCCATACCTAAATACTGCAACATTTGCCTTGCCCATTTTCCAAAAAAATTTCTATATTGTTATGATGAAATTCCTGACACATTGGGTTTAACAAGTCTCGGAATTCTAAGGCTCGCTGCGTATAACAGAAACAGAAACAAAACACTTATTGATATCTCTACGTTCTTTTCTATTTTCCCATTCTATCCTGAATAGGATCACCTTTACCATTCTACCTCTGATTATCTCCCCTGACATCCTTAATCCTTGGACTTTTAAATATCTTGTTATACTGGGTTCATAGTACATTTGTTCTATCTCTATCCCTGTCCCATCTATCTATTTATTCTTCTCCTTCAGCCTTGTGGTGTATTTACTCTCCCATCAGCATTTTTTTCTCCAATATTTCCAAAAGAATTCCTATGTTGTCATGAAGTTAATAATTACAAGAAAGTTGCTGACATAGTTTATGCAGGCCTTGAAATTCTAAGGCATACTACGTATAATACAAACAAGAATAACACATAATTTATACAAAATTTCCAAAACTCCTTTTAATGCCTTTTCATTCTTATATCGCTTTCATTGTCGCTTTCATCTTCCAGTTTATGATTTATTTATATATTCCTATTGGCACCTTGGAAAGAATCATCTTTACCATTCTACCTCTGCTCATTTTCTCTACATAATCTAGCGTTCTTAATCATTGGGCTTTTACATATCTTATTATACTGGATTTATTATACATTTGTTCTATCCCCAACCCTATCTATCTATCTATTTGTTCTTCTCATTCAGCACCCTGATCCATTTATTCTCTCATATACATATATTAGGTGCGCAACTAAGTTCTCGCTGTTTTTCAAAACATGGCTGCAGTAGTAAGTGCTGGTCGATTGTGACATAGCCAAAACGTCATGAACCAACCTTGGACATATGGTAAACAAACCGCTTTGACACATTAGTGATTTTGTTTTTGCGTCATATACATACTTTTGGTTGTGTGAAAATGTCTGATTTTGTGCCAAATAATAGTCATTTGCGGGAAGTATTGCTTTTCATCTTTCATTCGAAGAAAACGGCGGCTGAAGCGCATCGACAACTCCAAAAAGTTTACGGAGATGCTGCTCTAAGTGAAACAACGTGCCGTGATTAGTTCCGATGCTTCAAAGACGGTGATTTCGATGTTGACGACCGTTCGCGTGAAGGAAGACCAAAAACTTTCGAAGACGTTGAATTGGAGGCATTGCTCGATGAGGATACGTGCCAAACGCAAAAAGAGCTTGCTACAGCATTGGGAGATATCCGCCAAGCCATTTGCCAGCGATTGCATGCGTTAGGAATGATTCAAAAACAAGGAACTTGGGTTCCTTATGATTCGAAGCCAAGAGACGTTGAGCGTCGTTTTTTCGCCTGGGAACAACTGCTCCAGCGACAAGAAAGGAAGGGTTTTCTTCATCGCATCGTTATGGGTGATAAAAAATGGATTCATTACAGCAACCCAAAGAGAACAAACTCATGGGGGCTACCCGGTCATGCTTCTACGTCGTCGGTTCGGCCGAATATTCACGCTGCGAAGGTTTTGCCGTGTATTCGGTGGGACCGGGGCGGTGTTATTTATTATGAGCTGTTGAAACCGAACGAAACCATCACTGGGGAACGGTATCGAACTCAATTGATGCGATTGAGCCAAGCACTGCGCGAAAAGCGGCCACAATACGAGCAGAGGCGCGAAAAAGTGATTCTACAGCATGATAACGCTCGGCCTCACGTTGCCAAACCCGTTAAAACCTACCTAGAAACGCTCAAATGGGAGGTCCTACCCCACCCACCATATTCCCCAGATATTGCGCCGTCCGATTATTACTTGTTCCGTTCGATGGCAAATGGTCTGGTTAATCAGCAGTTCCGTTCATATGAAGACATCTCAAAATGGCTTGATTCGTAGATAGCCTCAAAAGCCGAACACTTCTACCGTGACGGTATTCGAGCTCTACCAGAATGATGGGAAAAAGTTGTCGCTAGCGATGGGCAATATTTTGAATGAGTCATTTGTATACAGTTTTTCACAATTGTTGCATTTTCAACAAAAAAAATAGCGAGAACTTAGTTGCGCACCTGATAGATTTCAGCTTAATCACTGAAGGTTGATATATAACCCTTTTCCACATTAATTTTCGTATTCTGTATACGTATTTCGAAAAAACGCACAGTATGCGTTTTGGCTTTCAACGGTACAGACCGTGTGCAAAATTTGTTTTCATACGAGTATTTTTGCCGTAGTTTTCCACATGCGACTCTGTTTAATTATCTGCTGATGACAACTTAGTTGTCGAAATACGTATACAGAATACGACAATTAATGTGGAAAGGGGTTATAAATATATCAACCTTCAGTGATTAAGTTAATCAACCACAAGCTCCATCGAAATTACCTTCATAGATTTTAGCATTTTTCTTTCCTACTTTTCCAATGTTTTTACGCTGTTACTGTTATATTATCACGAAGTTAATAATTAAAATGAAATAATAATCTAACAGACATATAAAGCAATGAACTTATCAAAATCGCTAACTTTTAGAAACCGCCAATGTTCCACTGATGTTTTTTTGTAATTAATTGCTTCCCAAAGTTTACTAATGTTATATTATTATCTTAATTGCACAGTGTGAGCTATTGGAATTGATGTGCTATTATTGTCGTTATATAAAAGAACTATTTTCAAGCTTCTTTCGGACAAATAAATAATAAATCAACACTTAAACGTGTCGTGTTATTCTGTCAAGTTATAGTCTATTTGCATCATAGCAAAGCAAGGTAAATCTACTTAAATCTACTTGAAATGTTAAGATTCCAGTTACGATAGTTAAAAGTCACAAACGCCTGGTATATTAAATTGTTTCCTGCAGTCTTGAAGCCAGAAGTTTCACTTCAGAAATAGGCAAATACTTGATAAGATTATTTAGTTTCACCTGACTGTTTAAATATTTCTGAGAAATCGGTAAGAATATGTTTTGAATCTGATACACTATAGTTAGTCACTATTTCATTAGTCTCTATTATTTTTTCCTGAAAAAGCCAGTCTTCTAACGGTGGTGGAAGGAAACAAAGAACACTTCTAAGATTACTCTTTCAGCAAAATAGATGCTAGGCTTCTCTGCAATAAATGAAAATAAAACAACACATCCAGCTCTAGAATATGAAAGTAGATCAATTTTTCCCAGTGATATAAAACCTGCCAGTTTCATATCACTGGGAAAAATTGATCTACTTTCATATTCTAGATCTGGATGCGTTGTTTTATTTTCATTTATTGCAGAGAAGCCTAGCATCTATTTTGCTGAAAGAGCAAGCTGAGAAGTGTTCTTTGATTCCTTTCATATCATAGATTTTGCAAATGACATTGACGCTCGTCATGAGCTTAACTTATCTCGAAATCTACAGGAATATGAATTAAAACGGTAGATATTCTTAAGTTTTGTTCTTGTTATAATTTGATGTAACTATCGAATGAAATTCTTGCAGACAATGCAAAAGAAATTGTGATGGTTTTTAAAAAAGTAATAAATTTCCGATTTATATTATTGCTTTACATAAATTGTACAATCTTTCTACAAAAAAAAATCGTTTCTACTTATGATTAGGCAATTTTATATAATCTTTCGTAATGTTTAAAATGCTTTGAAAAAGACCGCTTTGTTCGAGGAGCGTTACATGCTAAAAAGAAACGAATATCAATCTTCCCATAATCGTATTATGACCTTTTTCTTCGTATCTTAGTGATTATAGCGATAAATTGATGAATTACGTAAAACAAATTGAAATAGTTGAGAGTCGATGAAACAGTCACATATTTGAAAGCATTTCTTTACTTATATAGTCCTTATTCTTCACTTTGTAATTTATTCTTGTCCTCGCTTGTTAAAAATAAAGTAGGCGAAAAGCGTTTTTAACAATAATTAGGGGTTATTATTACAACGTAAAGAAAGAAGAATGAGATAAAAATAGCAATAAATTAACTAGTCCAACAACTAACTGAATGAAATCTTCAAAAAGTTTGTTACAAGAAAGATTATATAATTAAAATTAAAAAAAAATTGAAACGATATAAATAAACCAGAATGACATAAAAACTAACACAATAAATTAACTAGTTTAACAAAGAAGTAAAAAAATATCTACGAACAGTTTATTTTCATTATTGCTCAAAATGCTAACAAGGAAAAGCTGTAGCACATTAGTCCTTGCAATAGGAACATCGAAAATATAGCTAATTTTGTATTAAGTCTTGGCGCATGTAAAGAAATTTTCAACAAAAGGAACGGTCACCTTGTTATTTACAAGTTCCCTCAAGAAAGTCGCACATTGACGATCCTTCTGTCTGGCATCAAAGGCATATCGTGCAGCAATTCCTCTTGACTTGTACTGATAGGCGGATAAACACCATCCATTCTGAAAGAAAGAAATTTTAAAAACCGTCGGTGTATTCTAACTAAAAATAATCAATGAGATGCGCAGAAGAGAGACCAAACAACAGTTGCATAATCCATTTTGTTGAAAACAAAAGGATAATACAGAATTTCAAGTAATTCCGTATTCTTAAAATCCCAATGCCTTAAAAGCAGATGAGCAGATAGTTTCTAGTTGTGGTCTAGAAAACAATTCAAAATCAAATAGTACGCCCGAAAACAGTTTTCCTTTCAATGTTTATATTCGTGGTTCTATAATGAGCCAATGTGAGAGATTTACATCATTTTACGAACGTATTTAAATTACCTTGTAGAATAGAAATATCCCTGGAATTGGTTACTTCAATATATATCTTTAAATACTCGGCATTTGTTAAAACTGGACAGTTGAGAGTGGAAAACAATTTATTAATAGACAACAGGATAAGAATTGGTTCTAAGTTGGAGCCTCGATGCGCACCTAATATTGTACTGAATTCATAAGAGTCAAAAACGAACACAACACAACAAAAAAGAATGTATGAAATTTATAGCGAATTGCGCAAAGCAAGGAACTAAATTTACTTAACAAGCCGTTGTGGTTAGTGTTAAATAGTAAGAGAAATTAGTGTATCTAGCTGTCATGCCTATCCCGAATGTTACTTAAAGTTATATACTTTTTTTAAAGTGCAGCGCCCGCGAATAAAGCCATGCTACCCTGGGAAAAAAAAACTGATTGACGTTTCCATAAATTCTAAGGTATGGAACTTGTTCAAATTAGAAGGGATTCAAATAGAACGATAATTTGACAATAGTGTCTTATAATCCTTCTTATGAACAAGATTAACAGCACGCTTCCATATGTCTGAGAGAGTTTGCATTTTTATAAAAAGATTAATAATTGTTAAAGAAAAGGCAAATACAAATCCAAAACGCACACTAGAATACTTGGGAATAGGGCAGCGCCAACTGTACTTCTACTGGTAAACGTAGACATAGATTTAACCAATTCATCTTCATTCTTTTTTGGGCAAACGTAAAGGCATTTAGAGATAATCACCTGTAAATCTCTATGAAGAAATGTTTTCAGAATTGATTCTATAGCATGTAAAAATGCGCAGTTCCCGAAAGAGACTACTTTGACAATAAAGCTATTTATATCAAATACTTTATATTTTTACATATTTCCTCTATAAATATAACAACTCTCATCACGCGCTCGCCAAAATAATTAACGTCACCTCATTCTAAACGCTCTTAATAAAAATTAATTTTTTAAACTACGATTTTCTCCCACAAAAAAATGACAATATAATTTAGACCTCTAAATGTGCATTTAAATGAAAGATGATGATGATAGAAAATGCGACCTACATTTTTAATAATACAACGAAATTATTATTAGAATTAGCAATACCATGACAGTTGCTTCGTGATGTTTCTTGTTAATAATTTCGCAATCGTTTTCGTTAAGTATTTAATTATTAGACTGTGTGGCAATATCTATACCACTTATATTAAACGATATTCTTTAACAATATTGTTTCCATGATTAACATTATTCTACTCTTACTCTCATAATAAAGTTCCAAGAATTGAAAATGTATTGTTAAATGAAAAAGAAAACAGAGTCAGCGAAAACATTTATAGTTAATCCTACTCGGGTAATATGACCCCTATTAATGGTTATGGTTATGGTTAAGGGGTTATGCGCGATGTATATTAGTATATCACACACTTTGGAAGCATTTTATGTGTTTCAATAGAAAAGGATCTGTTTCTCTTAGTACAAATGCCTGTCAATATTTTTCTGATACTGTAAAGTAAGCAACAATTCATTTTATTTTATCATCATTATTCCGATTAAGTTCATTTATCGAAAGCATAGTGAAATGCCTAAAATATGTGATGAAAATCGCCACTAAATACAAAGGGTACTAGGAAAGTTTTGCAATATGGCGCAACATAGTGCATAGTGCATAGTAGCTGCCGCGCCATGTCGATGGGCTCAGTTATTCATTAACAGTGAGAGTGTAAAGTGCTTGCGATGGCATCGTGGACACAAAATGAGATAAGGGCAGTTTTGCGTTATAATTTCGTGCGTGGTTTAAACATAGACCAGTGCTTCGAAGAAATGACTCTTGCACTAGGTGATGTTTGTCCACATCGCACAACGATATTCAGATGGTACAGAAAATTCCAAAGGAGAAATTTAACTGTGAAGAATGCTAAGAGACCAGGAAGGCCACGAACGTCAGTTACGAAGGATAACGTTTCTACTGTGAGGAAAGTGCTTGGCGACGACAGGTGAGTGACCTACCAACAAATAGCGGGTACTTCATGGTACTTCGATTCTACATGATCATTTGCACGTGAAGAAACTTTGTTCTCTCTGGGTGCCGCATCGACTGACTGAAGAGCAGATTACACGACGTGTGACTTGGTACCGGGAGATGCTAAAAAAGTTTAATAAGGGACAATCTCGGTATGTGAACAACATCACGACAGGTGTCGAGACTTGGCTGTACTATTACGATGTGCCGACCAAAGTTCAAAACAAAGTTTGGGTCTTTGATGACGAGGACACACCCGTAGTTGTCAGAAAATCCCGATCTGTAAACAAGAAAATGATAGCTATATTTTCCAAATCGAGTGGAACGCGTCGCTTTGGACACACAGAAGATAGTCACAGCTAAATGGTATACTGAACAGTGCCTGCCTAAAGTCATTGGATCTATGAAGAAGCTGCGGCCAAAGTCAAGAATAGACACCTGGTTCCACCATCACGATAATGCTTCAGCTCATCGCGCCAAATCTTGCACCGAATATTTGACCACGACAGGATTGAAACTTTTCGAGCACCCTCCATACAGTTCAAATCTTGGTCCCTGTGACTTTGCACTGTACCCGCATGTGAAAATGAATCTAAAAGGGAGGCGGTTTTCCAGTGATGAGGACCTTCTGCGGGCTTTGGACAACGAGTGTGCTTTATTATTAGTGAAGCTTGCCAGAACTGCTTTAAAGATTGGTTTCGGAGGATGGAGAGGTGTGTTGAGTGTAGAGGAAATTACTTTGAAAAAATTAAATAAACAAAGCTGTATTGAAAAACTTTCCTAGTATGTACATATACATATAATATTCCGAGATATCAAAATTTCGAAGGCACGTTAAAACCATTTTATCTGCCCCATATTGTAATTTATTAAAAGACTTGAAACTGAATTACTCAGTGCCTTTATTGATTAAAGCAACTGTCTATAGAACAATAGATCCAAGTTTGAGTGCTGATCCAATGTAGAAAACTTTATTTAATTTACTGTAATTAATACAGAAAATGCTAATTTTCATTAAAATCAAAAGACTTCGCACCATTGTAGAAAACGTAGTCGTCTATTGCATAAGTAGAATTCAATTATCTTGCAAAAACTGGTTATTAAGCCAAAGGAAATTAAGTTTACGTATAACACGTTTATTCACTGTTCCAAATTCATGGGAAAAATCTGTATAAATATAGCTAATCTGTTCTCGATTATTTTTAACACTTGACTTACATATTTAGTAAGACTCACAAGTTGTGTAATATTTGAAATACCTAGCATAAAGCCATTTTGGAAGAAGAAATATAGGAGCGAATTATATAGAATTTGTTCAAATGCTTTTGCAAAGCTATTTAGAATATTAATATCTCCGTAATATTAAATATTGTTAAGTTGCTAACATTAATAAGAAGCAATTAATTTCTTTATTTTAGCTTTTTTGATCCATAAACTTGTTATTGACTGCAATGTGTTGTTTAAAACCGTCGTCTAAGTGCTAAAGTAACAATTCAAATGTTATCAGAAACATGTAGGACTCCAATAAAGATAACATCAATACATTTCTTTATCATCATGTAACAAACAAGTATTTACATTGTCGAGATGAACTGATACGTTCAATATATGAATAATGGAGAATTCTGATTGGTTCTCAGAACGAAGACGTGTGTAAATAAATAAAGTGTTGAATAAAAAGTATAATTATTGTTTTCAAAATTAAAAAGAATCGAATGTATATTTTTTAACAATAAAATATATATGTATGAGATATGTTTTAGTTACAATTATTTATTGTCAAAGAACTTGTTTCAAAAACATCGAATTATTAAAAGCAACAAAAACATTAGCAATTGATGAATATACAAAATAAATTTGGATGGATTTCTAATTTTCTTACTAATTACTAATGCTCAGATTGTACTCACAATGTTTGTATAGTTCAGGTATGGGCACCCTTTGACATGTTGTGGGCCAAACTTTAATGTGCAAATACGTTCGCGGGCCGCGTTTAAAAGTAGTGCATTTTAAAGTAGTATTCATAATTTTTAACGATAGATATCAGACATAAAATAATACGACAATATTATTATAATACAATTTATT